>CM042010.1:106377439-106629939 GCA_023525715.1 Cichorium intybus | reverse complement strand
ATAGATGTAATATTTGCCGATTAAAAAAAACATGTATGTACCGTTTAAAACACAAAGCCCGAGTTACCGGTTAAACATGCCCTTTAAGCACATGATACATCGATGATGAGTTACCGGTTAAACATGCCCTTTAAACACATGATAGATCGATGATTTAAGATTTGATTCCCTCTATTGTGCTCTTTAGTTTTTGTTATATATTGCCATTCCGATCCACATAACCTACCCAACTCGGAATCCAACTTTGACCAACCGGCCATATCCCTACATCCTATTTTCTTTTTTACAGTTTTAACCTGTTTTTCGTTTTTGTCATTATCTATTTTTTACTTTTACGGTTTTGACACAAATTTTAATTTTTATTACAAATTTTTATCATGATTCTACTTTTATTTTCAATGATTTTGGCCAAAGTTTTAATCATGCATCATCGTTTCAATGTCAAAGTTTCAAATTTTTATTAAATTGACCAATCTTTCTATCTTTATTACAATTTGTTCCCATTGTATTTTTCTCTTACAAACTTAAAAAAAAACCCCAAGTCTTTTCAACAATTTTGTTTATATGTTCTTTCTAAACCTATTTTGTACAAGTAAAATCTATGATATACAAGTTCTTATTACATCTTTTTGTACAAGTAAAATCTATGATATATGCCCCCGTGATTAAAGTCTAGTTAGTTGAGGTACGTAATTCCACACAAGAGGTTCATTGTTCAAACATTTAAATGCTTAAAATATCGCTAGTGTTCCATGATTGACCTCCCACGTGGGCCTTGGACAGGTTGACATGGATTTCACATATGGTGTGGTTTATCTTTTTTTTTTTAAATCCATGGTCTCTTCAAATAATTTTTGCATGACTTCCTGTAAAATATATATAGAACAAATTATTGCTGACATTTTAGACACATAAACCGCCAATCAGAAAGTTGTAAAGGATAAGGACCAGGCCCTTCAGGAGTTTTATCGCCTTAGAGATCGTTTTATGAGTAAAAAGACCAAAATAGAATCATTAAATATGGATATTATCTTGAAAAACTATACAGTGTCTCAACAAGTATAAGACATTTCTATGAATAGTATGATCATTTTAGGTTACAAACAAGGTATATCACCGACATATCAAAAGAAGAATTAAAATGAACTAGTTTGTTAATTTGTCATTTTATTTGAATTAACTAGAAACACAAGAGTGCTAAACGAAATTAATCCAAGTAATAAGTGTGATCATTTGTTAAGGTTTATAGGTACTTGAAGTTGTCCCACATTAATAAGGATATCAAAACGGAGGGTTTGAGCAACTTCGGGAGCAAGAAAGAAAAACACAAGCCCTAATGCACCACCCCCGGCCTTTGTGTCGCTATTATTGTACCATTTCTCTTGCTTCAACTTCCTTAGGGTAAACCTTTGGGTCACCAACCTCCAACACAAAACCACATCTCGTTCTCTTGGTCTTGATCTTTCTCTTTCTAGGCTTCATATATCCTGTTGGGTTACAAAGACCAATATCAAGGAAATGCCACATTTGAGGTTTATTGGACCACAAGAAACTATGGGGTTGTCCATGGTATTTGAGACTATTAGCTAGGTTTTGGATTTGTTGATTTTGGTGCTTGATCAACGCTTTGGGGTGTGATTCTACTAGAGGGGTGCTACGTTGGACCCTCGTTCATCCAAGCTCTTCAAGCTCAAGAATGGTATAAACCCTAATCTTCCGTTAAGGTTTAAATATTGTTACTTGATATTGTTAAACATGGATCCAACTTTTTGGTTTTGATTTTGCTTATGTTATGCTTCCGTTGCCATATTGTATGTTGTTATTATCATCAAAACCCAATATTGGTATCAAGGCCGTTTGTTCAAATTTCATGCACTAAAAGTAATTGGTTTTGTGAAAGCAATGAAGCATAAAATGTACATATTAGTTGGTAAATTTTATATATATATATATATATATATATATATATATATATATATATATATATATATATATATATATATATATATATATATATATATATTATGCACATTATTGCTCTTGTTATTTGAATAAATGAAAACCGGTTTCCTTAATAAACATTTGAGTTTTTATATCCATAATGTTTTGATCTAATTGTATTTTTATTAGTTTAATTTTTTGTATGAAGATTACAATAATAAAATTATAATGTGTATTTATATGATTGTACTATTAAAGAGTTTTAAATTGTTTATTTTAATTGTTTATAATACACTCTTGAACAAAATATTGATTGTATTAAAACTAAAATAGTGCATTTGTTGTTGACGTTTACAAGCCATCTCTACAGCTATTATTGTATTTATTTTTAGTTTTAATTTTTTTTTGCGACGCTTAAGTGTTGTCGCAAAATTGGTAAATTTAAAATTTAGTTTGGACCTGGTAACCAGTTGGCTGTACTAGAACTACTTGTGAGATGATTGGTTGGTGTTAAAATTGTAAAGTTGCAACTTTTATATCGGTTTATTATTGTATTACTTGTATATTTATTTCAATTGTAAAAGTACTTGATTTTAAGGAAAAATATAATAGTTTAGAAAATATCATACAAAAATGAAGACCATTCATGGAGGCCATGATTATTGGAATCCTACAAAACGCCACACATGTATCAAGAGTGGATGATGAAGCAAGTGGGAGTAGTGCATCATTGTGATTGTTATCCATAGAAACGACCAAGTTTTTCCTTGTGATGGCTCATTGGAAAAACGCATTGGATGAGTCAATTGTTAATGTTATTCGCATTTATGTTGTATTTATGTTACTTTGTATATTAGTGTTGAACTTTTTGGGAAAATAATGTTGTGCCAAAGTTATTGCAATGAAGATCAACTAAGTCATTGTATCGAAGTCTCGTTCCTATCTTGCGAAGTGATCAACTATCTGAGTGAATCTTTTTGTAACCATGTGATATAGGCTATCCTGCTCGTAACGTGTTGTGCATATTAGTAAGAGCAATCAGTTGTGTCTTTTGGCAGGTCTATTTGTCACATTGGTATTTGTCATTGATTTTACCGCCTCAACCATGTATAAATATAAAATATGTGCTAGGGTTCAGGCATTGCATATAAGAGTCGGTATTTACGCTTGTCCATCATAACTGCTATTTACTCTTGGTAAATTGAGCACTAATTTTGTACCTAAACGCTGTTTTAATCATATGACATTGTGTATTTCAGTTTTCACCTCTTATTGTTGTATTGATTGGTTGTTTGTTCATTGCATATATGAATCACAACTTATCAAGTGGTATCAGAGTCGGTTCATATTGTTCTATTGATTTTCAAAGTTCTTGTTCTTATTTCAAATCTTAAATTTGTATCGTTTCTCAGATGTTTTCTACTATTCAAAGTATATTTCTCAACGGATTCCAGTAATCGATCACTTTATTAGATTCGATGTCCAATTTCAGATACAATGCGATGATGCTAAATTACCAAATTTGTTAGGTTATGCTACAAAGACATCGATGGTCATTCTTGAGCATTATGGTCATTGGATTGATCCTATGGAAGACTACCTTAATGGAATTGATGAAGATCTATGGAGATCTATGGTTAAAGGTTCTTTTGCCAACATCCAAGGGAGATTCGGTCCATGTGATGTAGTTGAAAACGAAGCCATGTTCGCTGCAAACAAAAACAAGATCGACAATGATAAACAGGCTATGTAGGGACTTAGAAGCGGTCTACCTCCAAATGTCTACAATCATGCGAAGGGATCTAAATCAGCAAAATAAATTTGGGATATGCTGAAGATAAGTTACGAAGGAACACAAAAACTAAAGAACACTCTCTCTAACGTTATTGTGTTCAAATATAAGGATAAGGAAAACATTGATCAAACATTTGAACGCTTTTGTGAGTTGACCTATAAATAGCCAAAGTATAATGTAGGAAAGATCACACATGAAGTTAAAGTGCAATTTATGAAGAGTTTGAGAAAATAATGGAAGAATATCGCTATTACGCTCAAATCCCATGAGAAAGTTGACTCAAATTCTCTTGGCGAGTTGTTCGACCTCCTCAAAACCCATGAAGGTGATGTGATGGAATCTTTCGAAGACAAGCCAAGTGCATGTCCTTTCGATTTAATGACGAAGACTTCGAAATCTGAAGAACAAGGAAAAGAAGGTGAGGACGGGGTGGAATACGAATTTGACTCAGATGGCGAAGCAGTTGCCTTGTATTCAAACAACAAAATAAAAGGCCTCGTGGTAGCTCAAAATTCAAATACAAAAGTTCCTCAAATTTACCAGATCCTCTGATCCTCTAACAAAAACTAAACTAGATCCGACACCGAATGTAACGCCCAAAAATCCAAGGGAAAATTTTTGTTTAATAAGCGGTTCAATTACATAAAACAGTGGAAATTAAAACCATTTAATTCGAATTTAACAATTTAAACATTAAAAACCATACTTATCAAAACACTTACCAACATTATTCAGCGAAAGACTTGCATAGCAAAATCTCAAATGCAATACAGTCGCACTGTACTCCAAGATCAAGCTAGCAAATACCTGAAAAAGCAGTTAGGGTGAAAGAGTAAGCGCAAAGCTTACTGAGTTCCCCAATATACCACATGATCCATTACATAAGGAACAATCACTCATGGGCTCTCGGGCTCACCCGATCCGCTTAAGCTACTCAACACATTATGCGTCATGATCTCCGGGCTTACCCCGAACAACCTACCTCTCGGGCTCAACTCGATCCGCCCCGACTAAGACTCACAGGCTTTCCCTGTTCCGTCCGTCGTTGGCTCAATGTGTGCACTCTCGAGCTTGCCCCGATCCATCCGGCTCTTAAGCTTACCACGATCACCCTTCGCATGACAAGCCCTTCCTAAATTAGTATCAATATTAAACATACATGCGAAATACAGAAGCCTAAAGCATTCAGATTTACCTAGCAGGTCCCTAATCAATCATAAAATCACATAGGGAAGGCACAAACACCCTACACATACAAAACTACACATTTGTGAAGTACAAATACCACACATATAATATCACCCATAGTATAGTGAGATAACTCACCTGATCCACAAAGCTGAACAGCACTCCACTCACGTGCCCTCAGATCCTGGCAACACGAACCTCTTAGTAAGAGAAAACCTCACTTAGAACTTCCTAAACACCAAACAAGATAAATCTCCAAGATCGGTACCTGGAACCCTCAGGTTTGACCAAAATTCGAACTAGTTAAAAAGTCAACAATCAACAGTCAAAGTCAATGGTTAACAACCAGTTAGCATTGCTATCTTCCCAAGATAGCGTCAGTAACTATAAAACTTTCCAAAATCCCATTAAGCACTTAATCCATCAAGTCTAGGGCTAAGAACTCATCCAAAAGTTCTGAAATCCCATAAAGTTCCAAACTTTCTTGGCATGCATGCCCTATAAATGTCAAATCTCACACTCAAATCCAAAATGAGACATAATCCATGCTTAAACACTCAAGGGAGCTTGGCTCACTCCCAAGATCAACTCAAAACCCTCAAAGAAGATCCAAAAGGGACATAAAGTGCCAACCTTTATCACCACACTCCAAAGGTCAAGCCAGAAAGGGACCAAAAACTCATACAAAGTCTCCAAACTATAAGAACAACTTAAGAAACACAAAAGGAGGAAATTTTAAACTCAAAAAGGTCTAGAAATGTAGATCTTGATGACTCAACCTTGAAGAACAACTTCTAGCATCACCATGCACCTTCTATCTTCCAATAAATCTTCTAAAATAGGCAAAAACACCAAAATAACACGAAGGAGGCTAGAGAGAGAGAGAGAGAGAGAGAGATAAAGAGAGGCTTTGAATGTTTTTGGGAGCTCAAATGTGACAAATGATGATCACCTAGCGTTTTGCACCATTATATATGGCCCAAATCTCAAAATCTAGGGTTTTGGCCCAAACAGGGAGGTTAGCGTTGCTATCCTCATGACAACGTCGCTAACTGGAGATCGTGCCACCCCACCAACCAGCTAAGACCTTAGCGACGCTAATCTAGCTCTTAGCGACACTAACCAACTTAGCGAAGCTATACCCACACTTAGCGACGCTAACTTCAGATTTTCCAAAAATTTGGTTCCTTTAACATTGAACTTGGGCATTTCGGGATTAGGGTCTTACACCAAAGCAGAGAGAAGAACTTGCTCGGTGCTTCAGGATACGAATGCAATTATTGTTTCGACAAAAACCACCTTTTGCATGACTGCATGTTGAAGAAGCAGCAAGAGAAGAAAGAAAAAGTTAAAGTGGAATCCTATTATGCCCAGAAACCTTAAAAAGTGAACGCAAAGGCAAAAAAACTTATCTCTTGATGGCTTCCAAAGAAGGAAAAAAGTATGACATGTATCAAGTATGGTCCTCTGGTTCAGATGATGAAGAGATGTGAAGACCAACTCATGTGGCTATGATCCCCATATACAAATCGAAGGGAGTTTCAGGGGTGTAGGAGGATAGTGATGATGATGATGATGATGAGCTTGGAGATAGAAGAGTAGATGGTACTTGTTTGATGGCGAAGGGGACTGATTCGGAATCAAAATCACAATTGAATATTCCCGAGTAGGTATCTTAATTACTTACATCTTTTAATATTCCCGAATCTTATTTTACTGTTGTTCTTTATGAAATCAACTTTGAGTGCTTACATATGAATAAACTGCTTATATCAGCCAATAATGATGCATACAAAGCCTAGGAAGAGGTGTTGAGACTTCATAATAAGATAGAAGGACTGGGAACAGTTGTTGAGAAGCATGACATGAGGATAGGAAGTTTAGAAGATGGGATAAATTTTCATAAAACATAGAATGATGTAGTTTTGAAAAAACAAAATATTTTCTATGAAACTGTGAAAAGATTATATACCCATATCACTCGTATTTATCAATCTGCAGATGCGTCTAGGGAGCAACATATTAAATTATTACCATTCTTAGAATTTGAATCGCATGACGCTGATAAAATTTATTTTAAAAGTGAATCGATAGTCTCTTCTGATGAAGTTCCAAATAAGACTTATATGCATGGTCTTGTTCCATTTGAAATTAAAATCTGATGACATGATGTTGCTTATGAATGATTTCTTTCCTTCTGATCCTCCATCTCCTATAAATAACATCAATGATAAACTTGAATGTATTGTTGTTGAAGATTGTTCAAATTCAGATTCTGAATCTAAAGAAAAAGAAGTTGATTGTATGAACTTGTCAATGCTCAAATTAAATTCAACAAAACAAACTTCGAAATCTAGTGTGACTCTAGACTCCTCTTCGGAGAAATGTGAATCATCAAATTCTGCTTTTAAAGTTGCACTTCCGTACACGAACTTGTTAACATCAAAATGGAAAAAGTTGCTAAAATTGAACGTATTGTTAACAAACTTGTAATTTTCAATGCACAAGAATCAAAATTAATTCAACCCCTAGACACTTTGGATGAGTACAACAAAAATCATTTCTGAAAATAATACTAAGCTTCTTGTTCGAGCTGCTTGTGTATATCCGAAGTTCACAAATTTCAAAAATCAAGTTTTCATTAAATCCGGGATAGTCAATGTCAGTTCTGAATTAAATTCCTTGATTTGAAAAGACAATTTAACAGTAACGACTGAAGGATATTTTATCCACTGACCAAATGCTTGAAAAAAACTTGAATGGACCACTTGAAGTCAACACTTTAACAAATCAAGCCTTTGAAAGAAATGAAAAAGTTCCTTATGGAAACCAAAAAGAAAGCAATTTCGCCATCAAAAATATATTCGTAAACAAGAAAATTTAAGGATCAATGAAAATCAAAAATTTCAACAAATACAAGCTCAAAAGAAATTTTTCACAAAGAAGAGCTACTAACCCAAGATTTTCACAAACGAATTTATGCTCCATCAAAGCCAAGACTTTCTAATCCTAAACATTTCAAACCAACCACAGAAACATTTTCAAGGGGAGATAACGTCGTTGACACTTTTCACACATGGTTGGACAAGAACTTTGATTTTTTTAAAAATAAAAATCTCACCATTGATGATTTTAAACTTGCTTACTAAGAATTTCTAAGTAAATCTACACAATGTAGTTCTTAATTTTGGAAAAGCTTTGTCCATAAAAAACTAATGGATAAGAAAAGATTTACAAACAACTAAATTGGGAATGACACGTTCTTCCAAACGAAGTATAAAATTGTACCAATGACTCTGAAGTCTTCCTTACTTTAAAATCAGCTTATAAGTGGGTACCGAAATATGAAGTTGCTTCACTTTAGAAGACGGTTATATTTTGCCAGAATGTTCCACTTCGGAAACAAGGAATTTGGACTTTGTTACGAACTGGTTAGAATAATCAACATATGTTACTACTTACCCTTCAGGACCGAAACGGACTTAGGGACCTAATCATTCTTTCTAAAATGTTGATCATGCGTAATGTGTAGTACAACAAGGAATGGTACATATATAATGGCAGCTCTCGTCACATGACTAGAAGAGTGAGTACTTGAGGGATTACAGAAGTCTTGACATTGTTGGCTGTGTTAAATTTGGTAATAATAAAAAATATTTTATCAGAGGATACAGAAAGATTACGAATGGTCAGTTCACAATCAAACGAGTTGCATTTGTTGAGGGTTCGAAACACAAATTTGCTAGAAATGTTCCACCACCACCCACCACCACTAACACCACCGCCGCCATCACCACCACCGTCACCGTCTATCGCAACCCATAACAACCGTCACCCATCGCCGCCACCTCCACCACCACCTACTATTGCCGCCACCGCCACCACCACCACTCACCACTTCGCCACTTCGCCACTGACCACCACCACCATCACCACCCACCACTACCACCCACCACCATCACCGACACCATCAACCACCACCACCACCATTAACCATCGCCACCACCACCACCAGAACCACCGTCACCCATACCACCATCATCACCACCACCACCATTACCTACCACCACCGCCGCCACCCACCATCACCACCCACCACTAGCATCGCCACTAGCACCACCACCAACCACCACCACTACCAGGCACCACCACCACCACCACCGTTACCCACCACTAGCACCGCCATCAACCACCATCATCCATTGCCACCACCACCGTAATCATCCACCACCGCTCACTGCTAGGAATAAGTTATAGAACAAAGTAAAATTATGCAAAAAAACATGAATGACAAATTTGTCATTTACATGGATTCCATCTTCATTTTTTGTCAACCAAATAAAATATGGAATTAGATCCCAATTTCAGAATTGGATTTCAATTCTTGATAGATTTCAATTACTTGATGGATTTCAATTCCATCAAAAAGTTTCTGCGAACCAAACGCCACCTACAGTTATAAAACCCACAACTATGCCTTACCAAACAAAAGACTCCGTTGGATCTTAGATTCAAACACCAACGAATCCTTTGAAATGTGTAAACCAACCAACCCCCTAAGAGAGCAATGTGGATTTCATATGACAGTTACTACAATGCTCATCTTTTTGATAATTATTAGATATTAAGATTATATCTTAATAAAAATATACCTAAAAGAAAAAGGTAGAAAAATAAAAAACCGTCATGATCCAACATGGCAAAAAAGAACATCAAAGTAATGCACGGGGCATTTAACTCGTCCACCTCATATAGATGGGGCCCGACTACCCACCACATCTTTACTATAAAAGCCACGTGATTTCCTTGAAGGAGCAATAAACAAACATGGATCAAACCATAAGTCATAGACACATAAACATGACCAGAGCTACCACCGGCGCTCCGGGTACTGGCCGGCACTCAGATGATAGCACAAAATTATCCGGCGAATACGACAGTGCAGCTGATATGATCTTTGAATTCCTCGAAGAGAGTGAACTCTCATCAGGAAGTTCATGCACTTCTGGTGATAGCTACGACAATGGTGAATTAGAAGAAGATGAAAATTCCGGTGATCCGGAGGAGAACAGATTGTTTTGGGAGTCTCAAGAACAACTTCTAACGGTAAATATTCTTGTAATTTTGTAATATCTTGACGGTGGGAGCAAGTTGATTTATATATTGAGTGGTTTTTTAACATCTTGAACATTTTTTCAGGAAAGTCTCTTTAGGACCAGTTCAATCGAGTCCAAAATTAGGCAGGCAACGAAAGAGATTGTAAAGGAGATTAAATCAAGTGCATTTGGAGGCTGCGACTGTGGCAGGACGGTTGATGGTTGCCGGAGGTGTATGCTGAAAGTGATCTCCGACCGACTGCAAACAGCAGGTTACAACTGTGGCATTTGCAAGGCCAAGTGGACGGATAAAAAACAAGTCCCAGCAGGTACAGGATTTCAACAAAATATCTAACAATCGATTACATATATTATAATGAAAACCAATTAAATATATTTTGTCGTCGAATACCTCATGATTCCTGATTGTAAATATTTTCCAGGCGAACACACGTATATAGAAGTATTGGACACTTCAAATTCTAAAAAAGGGGTTATTAGTGTTATAATTGAGCTAAATTTCCAAGCTGAATTTGAGATGGTAAAGTCCAGTGAAGAATACAACCATCTCATAAGCCGGCTACCCGAAATATATGTTGGAAAAACCGAAAGACTTGAATCCTTGATAAAAATACTATGCATAGCATCGAAAAAGTGCATGAAAGACCAGAAAATACATATCGCTCCATGGAGAAAGCTCAAATACATGCAAGCAAAGTGGCATGGAATACGTGAAGCAGAACCCTTGTCGTCACATATGTTATTGGTTGAGCGATCTAGCCGTTTACCAAGGTCGATGGTTTCATTGCTTACCTATGACTTGATTGATAACTTGAACTTGTCATCTAGTCTACATTCTATGGCAATTAAAGTTTTGTAGTGAAGTAGCAATACTTCTATGAAGAAGTTTATATATCTATATATATATATATATATATATATATATATATATATATATATATATATATATATATATATATATATATATATATATATATATATATATATATATAAGGTTTTGGTAGGTGTGTAGAATAATTTGGTTTGGTCTATGTGTTGCTACATATGCAGTTGTTGAGAATTGGAAAGAAAGGGTTGTAATATGCTTTTATTTTCAATATATTTTGAGCTCAGAGTTGATATTTCTTTCTATTTTCACAAACTTATTGCGTTTTTGTCCTTTAAACCAAAAATTGACTTACCATACTATAAAAAGGAAAATTCTAGAAAGAGCGACATAGACGGATATATGTTGTAGTAAGTATGCGAACCGTTAATGATGGGCTATAGGAAATTAGGAATAGTAAAAAACATTTATCAGTGGAATGGAATCTATCGCAAACATTGAAAATAATTATATAAAATGTTGGATTGGAATCTATCGCAAAGATTGAAAATAACTATATTGACAACCAAAATTGAATTCATTGCCAGTTATCTTCACTACAAGGTTTAGAGATATCGATCGCGACTTGCTAAAGACATGGATTGTCGCCGCTATACATATAACTGCTGATCGTGAGGCCTTTCGGTGTAGGTTCTCACAAGCTCTTATTTTTTCGTTGCCACAGCAGCGTTCAGTCAGCACCTCCCACGCCCCTTACCCTTGGAAATGGTACCTCTCACTCCCCTTTGGTTTTGGTATAATCAACTAAGCTTAGTGTACAACAAACACAACCAAAGAAATGGTACAAGTCGTGCGACGTTGGGTACTCGTGCGGGAAAAAAAGTGAGAGGTGCTCTCATCAGGGGCGGTGTTCACCGGAGAGCTCGCATGCCACATAGGACGTCGCGGTCTGCTCGCTCTTCCACATCGGAAGGCCTGAAAAGTTGCCACTAGCACTACGTCGATATTGTTATGAAGTTACCACTCATAGTGTTGCTGCTATTAGTCGATATCAGCGGTACTGATGTCGCCGCTAATGCATGGACCATCTCCGGTGATGACGTGCCACCGACAATATGTTTCGCCGGTAATAGGGATGAAGTTTCGCCGCTAATACGTTTTTTTAGTAGTAAATAATGAAAATATATTTTACAGAAAAACTGCAAAAATAATACAAAAGTAGTTAAATGCTTTGAAATAGTTCGTCCAAAATACAAACATATTAACATCTAATACGTAAAACAAAACAAAGTAATATCGCTTACAAAAATAATAAAATACACAAAACATAAAATAAACATTTAGCGGCGACACCGCATTAGCGGCGACGGTTAGGGTGGGTAAAATTCCCGCTCATTTCTTTACCGTTGGATGATACATGAAATAGACTGAAGAAATTACGGGCCGCACGAATCACTGACCACGTCAATACTGGCGACACATTAACGTAATATTATTGGGTTCAATACCCAATTAGTACGAAGGTATAAATTGAGGAAAAATTCCTACTTCTTGTAATAGGAAGTTTCTTATCTGTAACATCCTAGAACTTTGTAAATTAGGATGTTTATGAAATTTAATAAAATGCTCTTGGAAATGGTGAAAATGATATGAAATTATTAGGTGACAAGTAATTTGTGCAAAAAGTGTATTATGGTCATTATGATAGATATGTAAACTAATAGCATCCGTACTTTATTGAAATAGTAAGCGAATGTTGCGATATATATATATATATATATATATATATATATATATATATATATATATATATATATATATATATATATATATATATATATATATATATATATATATATATATATATATATATATATATATATATATATATATATATATATATATATATAGGGTTAGGATCCGGTAGGAACCCAAAATCCGGTAGGAACCGCGATAACTCCTCTTGTCCAATCAACCTCATTAAGGGCAATTTAGGCAATGCTGAATAATTTGGGCCGGGTCAACTGTCTTTGGGCTGGGTTTTTTGGTTATGGAAACTCTATTATTGGGCTAGGTAAAAAGTTCCAGCTTGCATGCCTTCTACGTCACTGTTCACGTTACCTTCGATAATTCATCAAATTCATCGTAAATTTCTTGAACGAACAGATCTTCTGCATTCAATTCTTCCTGAATTTGCGATTTTTATACGAATCAGGTTAGATTTCTTTGAACATATTGAATCAATTTGCATTAATCGATTCAAAAAAAAATTAAAACTTTAACGTGATTTTATTGGTTCAGATCGATTAAACATTCATTCTAAACTCATGTTCTTCCTTCAATTCTTCATGAATTTGTGATTTTTGATACAATTTGATTCGTTTTATTTAGTAATATCGGTTTTATTTGAATAAATCGATTCCAAAATTACAAATTTCTGATGCTCTGTTTACGACAAGAACAATTGACATAAATTCAAATTCAATTTCATAACAAAAACGTATTTTGTTTATTTTCATGAAATTGCAGAGCTTCTTTGGTGTTGATCACTACAAATTGAATGCATTTTATGAATGAAAAATTGATTTACCAATCGAAATTGATCAAAACAGACGATCTTCAACTTTTAGGGTAAAAACACGATTTTTTCAATTAAATGTTAATGTTATAGAATCAAAAATCATTCATCTGTTACTTATATTTATGATTTAACAAATTCAAGTTATTAGGATCAGGTTTTGATATGTTTTATTTTTCATCATTGTATGAAAAAAATCCAAAACGTATATGTTTTGTAATTTAGGGTTTAGAATTTAGCTCATATAATATTAGATTGAATTCATTACCAAATAACACTATAATTGGTTATTTCTCTTATAATTAACTTAATTTGAAAGTTAAATCAACAGTGATGGAACAAATTTCTGAAGAGATTGAAAGTCTGATGAACATTGATGATGAAACAACTGTAACAAAAAAAGAAGAACAGAATCCACAAACTCAAATGAAGGTATACTCTGTTAATAATTTATTTATGATTGAGACATATTTGACTGAATGAGTTATTTTTGCAGAAAATATTGCATCTTCATCTACATCTGTTATTGAGCATATTTCAAATAGAAAAACATTCTGGACTCCAGATGTAGAAAATGCACCTTATATTGGTCAAACTTTTCAAACATTTGGAGATGCATTAGCTTTTTACAAAGAATATGCACGAAAATATGGTTTTGAAACCAGATTAGCAACTACAAAAAAAATAAAAGGGGTAGAAGCATATGGTAGAAGATACATATTATGCAACAGGGAAGGATTCAAAAAGAAAGCTGCATATGATACTTTGAATGACACAAATAAACAAAAAACAGAAGACCTTCACTTAGGATAGGATGCAAATCATGTGTGAGGTTGAAGTTGAATCAGATGAACTTGTGGGTGGTATACTACATAAATAAGACACATAATCACACATTTGTTCATGAACAATATCTACTATTTTTAAAATCTGAAAGAAGAATGATGTATTCGCAAAAAAGAATGGTGCATGACATTTCAAACATAAACATGGGTCCAAATACCGCATTCAAGATTATGAAAGAATCTAGAGGTGGTTTTGATAAAACTGAAGCTACACAAACAGATGCAAAGAATTTTAAAAGGGACTGGAATGCATTTATGGGAGAAAATGTTGCAGATATGGTCATAGAAAAGTTAAATAAAAAGAAGGAATACTTTCAAGATTTTTCTTTTGAATATAGTGTTGGGAATGATGGAAAGTTGACCGGTTTATTTTGCGCGGATGAAGAAGCAAAATGCAATTATTTTGCTTTTGGTGATGTTGTCGGATTTGATGCAACATACATAACTAACAAGTAAGTGAATCTTTAATATTTTTTTGTTTATATATCATGTCATAATTTGTATCATGTAACAAGATGAATCATACAAAATTTCATCATAATCATGCATCATAAAAAATACATCATCTAATAATTTGTTATTTTGGGTCATATATTTTTTGGATCATAATTAAAATGCATCATGTAATAAAATGCATCATATAAATAAATTGTATCATACCGTAACATGCATCATGTTGTATGGTATAACCTACAGATATCGCATGATTTTTGTACCATTTACTGGTATAGATAATCATAAGCGATGTGTTACTTTTGGGGCCGGATTACTCTCAAGCGAGTCAATTGAATCTTACAAATGGTTGTTACATGCTTTCAAATCATCATTTGGACAAGAACTAAATGTATTTGTAACTGATCAAGACCCTGCTATTTTACAAGCATTACCATCTGTATTCACTAATACAAGACATAGATTATGCATGTGGCACATATCCCAGAAATTTACAGATAAGGTTAGTATGTTTATATATGATCCAAATTTTTATTTAATTCAGTTTTTTATATAACATACCAATCCATCTCTAATTCAAAATTTTCTGATTTTATATTTGCAGCTAGTAAATAAAATGGACAAAACAGACATTTTGAAAGAGATAAACAATCTGATTTGGAATGAAAGAATCAGTAAAGACGATTTTGAAGAAAGTTGCAAGATCATAATGGACAAGTTTGACTTGAATGAGAATAAGTGGTTTAATGAAATGTATAAGATGGATTCCAGCATACTTTAAAGAATGTACCTTTTCAGGATTGATGAGAACCACATCAAGGTCAGAAGCTGAAAACTATTTTTATGGAATGTTATCTAACAGTGATTTGCATTTAGTGGAATTTGTTACACATTTTGACGCCGCTCTCGAAGCACAAAGATGTGTACAAAAAAAGAATGATCATGACTCAAGATACACAAATCCAGACTTCAAAATCGGATTAAATATTGAAGTAGAAGCATCTCTACTTTTCACAAGAAATGTCTTTTTTGATATACAATCAGAGATCATGGCATCAATATCTACATGCATGTCAATCAGATTAGAAGAATCTGAAGAAAGGACAAAATTCACAATAAAAGATACAAATAAAGATCCAAAACACCATGGACAATTTGAGGTATGGAAATTATTACAATTATATTTAAATTTAATTACCTTAGTTAACAACTTAACTAACATTGTAAGATTGAAATATTTTTTTACAGGTTTCATTTGTAAAATCAGAATCACAAATGTTTTGTTCATGCTTACGATTCGAGTTGACAGGTCACTTATGCAGACACTGTTTCTATGTTCTAAGAATGGAAAATGTCGAATCTTATCAAAAAAATTATGTATCAAGAAGATGGACAAAGGATGTCGTACCCCGATCTGGATACGCTTATAACATTACAAATATCCGTACAACTGAAAAGAAAGAAGAAATTCAATCAGTTATCAGAGACTTATATTTTTCAATGGATTTCTGCATCGATAGACTAGTAAATGATTTTACAAAGTTGACTATATTCAGAGATGAAATGAACGAAAAGATGAACAATATCGATAAAGAAACGAGGAATGAAAGACCAATGAAAAACAAAGAAATTATAGAGTCTTTTATGGGTGTTATACAAAAAGAGAATGTGAACATCTTACCTCCTCCTTTAATTAATAACAAAGGTGGAGGAAGATTGAAGAAAAGAATCAAAGGAAAAAAAGAAATTGCAGCACAAAAAGCAAAGAAATATGGAAGAAAATGTTACAAGTGTGGAAGATACATAAAATATGGCACAAGCGAAAAGCACGATACACATAACTGTGACAAGTTCATAAAACAGAATTGATGCATATTTTTAGTTGAGTTTGACATATACTTTAATGCAAAAACCAAGAATGGTGCGAAAAATTTGTTTTCATATGATATACTTTGGATCATAATTTCTTGAATATATGCTCATTTTATGGTAGTTGTTATATAGTTCATAAATAAAGTTTTGTATAATCACATATAAATATAATATTATATGTTACATAAATAATCTTTTTGTATCATATTAAATTTGAATCATGCATCACATTAGTAATATAATGAAATTTGAATCATGGATCATATGCAATTTTTATATGATGCATGAATAAAATTTGTATCATACTATGTTTGAATAAAAGATGACATATAAAAAAAACTTCATAATTTAATTATAATGCAATAAATGGGGTGGGTCAACATTGTAATAGAACTTCATACATATGGGCTGATCTATTGATTCCTAATTATTGATATGGGCTGATATGGACTGATCCATTATAAACCCATCGTTTCCTAAAAAAATAAAAACAAGTTGCACTTGCACCTGCAGGCTTCGAACTTGAGACCTCAAGTTTAAAATACGCACGCAATACCGCCACGCCAACCTCAATATTTGGAAACATTTTCCGTAAAATATATATAATGTAATATCGAAACACTAAACTGATGGGACCTTACCATTTTTACAGGCTTTACAGTGTTTGAATAGTGTTTCACACTTTATTTCTTTTCAACCTGTTCGATGCAGTTCATTGTCTTATCAAAAACTCCACCCCTAAATAAGTCCAAAAATAGAGCATTGTAACTTGATTTTTCACACATTAACGGTGCTCTTGATCCTCCTCTTTGAAGACTCTGTCTTTTTTTTTTCTAGCTCACAAATATTTAAGGTAAGCATTATTTCCATCGCTTACATTTCCATCGCTTACACTTCTTTACATTTTTACAGGCTTTACAGTGTACCCATTCTATTTTTGTAGTTAGTTATTTAGGTTTTCTTCTTGTATCTCTCATCCACGTGAGTTATTATAGTTTAAAAACACAATATCATGGAAGTTTTAAGGTTCTCAAACAAGGAACTAGGAATAAGTTATCTGCTCCAAGTTTTAGTTAATCAATTTGAATTTGAAGCAAACTACATGCATATCTAGTTCTCTTGACTATGTACCGAATGACAAAAAGCTTGGAAAAGCATGACCATGTGTCTATTCTAATGTTGTAATGTCTCCTGAAAAACATATGTATCATTATTGATTTTTGACTTTGTTTATGTCTCTCTTTGTAGTTTATTTGTATTTGTAGGATGGCATTAAACGGGTATCACCTTGGTGAACGTATTGAGGTTCTTGGTACTGAACATGGATTTGAGAATTCATATTATGCTGCTACGATTATCAGCCAGTCTTTGAATTACTTGGGTGTTCGTTACGAAACATTGTTTGATAATGAAGATGAAATGCCATTGGAGGAAGTTGTTAGTGTTAACAATGTTCGTCCTTATCCAGCTGCTGTGGATGTGGAATTCCATCGTGGTGACATTGTTGATGTGTGGCACAATGACAGTTGGTGGGTAGGAAATTACCGCCGTTATGATGCTTATCGTGAAGATGATAGATTTTATAAAGTTTATTTTGACTATATGGTGGAGGGTATGCATCATGAGAGCTATCGTTTTGAAGATATTCGTTTGCATCAAGAATTTTATTTTGAAGATTTCGTTGATTTCATTCATGTTTGGAGTTATAGAAGGGTTTAGGTATGGTTTTATGTTAATGTATGTGGTGGTTTTTGTTATTTTGGTTAGTCTAAGTGTAGACGAATAGATGATGGATCTTATTTTGGTGGGTATGATATGAATGTAAACTTCTGTATGGTTTAATAGCTTTCGTGGTTTTTTTTCAAATGTTTAATATCTTGAACTTTGAATCATGGATAATATGCTATTTGTTTATATGGTGCATGAATAAATTTTTTATCATATTACATTTGAATCATGAATCACATATAAAATATGATCTTACAATATTTTGAATCATGTATCATATAGTATTATATGGCACATAAATAAAGTTTTTGTATTGTGTTACGTTTGAATCATAAATGACATATAAAATATTTTGAATCATGTATCATTTAGTATTATATGGATCATATGAATAAATTTTGTATCATGTTACATTTGAATCATGAATCACATATAAATATATGATCATATGAAATTTTGAATCATGTATGATATTTGTTAAATGGTGCATGAATAAATTTTGTTTCATTTTACATTTGAATCATAATTCACATTTAAAATATGATCATATAAATTTTTGAATCATGTATCATATAGTATGATATGGATCATAAATCACATTTAAAATATGATCATATAATTTTTGTATCATGTATCATATAGTATGATATAGATCATAAATCACATTTAAAATACGATCATATAAATTTTGTATCATGTTACATTTGAATCATGAATCACATATAAAAATATGATCATATGAAATTTTGAATCATGTATTATATTTGTTAAATGGTGCATGAATAAATTTTGTATCATGTTACATTTGAATCATAAATCACATTTAAAATATGATCACAATGAGTTCTTAACACCAGAACAAAACATATCATACATGATTAAAAACTACTAAAAATATCCACAATAAGTTCTTACACAACAAAACAATAATCCAAACTTAAAAACAAGTTGAAAACACATCAACCAAAAGTCTTTCAAAACACAAACAACTAATCAAACAAACCATAACTCCCATCAAAACTAACAAAGACTTATACTTGTTTCTAACAAACCAAAAGTCTTCAAAAACACAAAAACCTAATCAAACATCTTTAATACCTTCAACCCTTCTTCGAATTTTGTCACACCCTCAAACCGTATTGGCGGAATAGTTTAAGGGTGGATGACTTCATGAACAATATCATAACAAAGTTGAACAATAGTGAATTCCAAGCACACAACCATCATTTAATCAATTGCAAATGTTACAAAGTTTACTTGTTTCATGTTTCAAATACAATTGAAATGATATCAAAAATAGACAAAAATGACGTCGTAACGTCCCATCTTGTAGCGCTTGAACTTACTTTATCAATTTCCTGAGAATACAAGTAGTTGAAAAAGTGTCAACAATTAAGTTGGTGAGTTCATAAGATTTTTGTATAAGAAATATCCTTTGTTTGTAAACAATAGTGTTGAAAACCAAGAAAATCCAATATTTTCTCATAAAAGTGTCCAAGTCTTTAAATCCCAAAGACTAAAATGTAATATGTAAACTGTAGTGTACTTTCTTTGAAATGTGTGTTTCCACGTAAACAATTTATAAAATATTAAGTTGATTATTTTCCCATGTGAGATACCATATAACCATACTGTGACTAGTTGGCCTGCTGCGACGTTCTTCAGGCGTCGGAATGTTAGACATTTGGACACCTCAGACCTGCCGGTCAAGCTGTAGCTAGCAGCTCAGGTGTGGGGTTTGTCAAGCCCCGTATAGATCTATACTCGAATATCACGCTCTCTTACCGAGACTCTGGTTATAAATATTCAGGACTTATAGTAGGTACTTATAAAAGTACTGTGAAGATTCATCTCACAAAAATGTATGTATTCCAATCAACTTGTTTACGTACGATTTGTATATAACAACTCTTGTAATCGTCCATTATCATTTTTCCCATGATAATATAGTAAAGTATAATAATTATATATTTTTATATAATTATTTTTGTCATGTTTAAATATCTTAATAACCTTTTGTTCATAAACTATTCTAATAATAGTCTATTTTTAGTAATTGCGTCGTAATAATCATATTGTTGTGAATAATAGCGAAGTAACTTATTCAAATGATTGTAAATATCATCTTTTGAGATATTTTTCACAAAAATAGTGTAATATCTTGATTATAACCATTTTTGCTAGAAAATAGTGCCTTTATTTATAAAAACGTAGTTTTTCACTAGTTTTCGTTTTTATAACGTTTTTATTCAAGATCTAGTATCTTTGTACACTTTATTTGTAGTTTAGTAACTTTTACACAACTTAATTTGTCAAAGTGTTCATAATACATGGATCTACTCATATTTCATGTCAATTTCATGTTTATAACATTTTTGTTCAAGATCTAACATTTTTACACACTTTAATTATAGTCTAGTAACTTTTATACAAGCATATTATGTATCATTATGAACATCTTACAAAGATCTAACCATATTCCATGTCAAAGGTATTTTTACACAAATATTAACTTTATAAACTTGTGTAAATCAACATATATAGCATTTAAACACATATAAACTTGAATAAACAACATTTATAGTAAAAGAACTTGTATTCTCCCCCAAAAAGGTTTGAAAAGATGAAAATGAGGGGTATGAACTCACCTTGAGTGTGGATCTTAAGGTTCCTTGGAAGAAGATTGAAGGATTTGGTTCTAGGACTCGGAGGACCCTTGGACAAAGCTATTATCCAATGGATTTTCGTAAGTATGTGTGTGTAAAAGAGTATATGAAGGTATTTAGAACTTAAATCACTAGGTGATCATAACTTACCAAGGGAGCTTGAAAGATCTTTGAAGATGATGAAGATTTGAGCTCAAAGACCCTTTGACATAGCTAATATTCAATGGGTATTGATGGATGTTAGTGTGTGTAAAAGGTGTAAAACTTATGTTATGTAGTTTAGAATCAAAAGATGAGTGAAACTTACTACTTAAACTTGTGAAGAAAGCTTGGAAATGGATTCTTGGAGATGGTGGTGGTGGTCACGGCTTGGAAGAGGAGAAGAGAGGGTGAGGGTGGCCGAGAGTGAGGAGAGAAAGAGAGAAGAGTGAGTTGGTTGGGGCTTTTGGTCATTATGAGAAGATCTTGGTTCCTTATTTGATTTATTATTAAATTTAGGTTAGGTTTTCTTTTCATTTTAATATACATAGGTTAGATTTGATTGAATAGTGCACTAGGATTGCCTTGGGGAATAGTTTCCAGCCGATGGGGGTAGGGGGGGTGGGGTGGTGTGGTTTTTATAAAAATAGCAATGTAGTTATAAAAATTTGTGATTTTTATAAAATAGTAAGACGTTTTAGTGAAATTTTATGCGTTTTTGACAAAACGAGGTTCAAAATAATTATTTTCTATAAAAACATTGCCAAACATTTATTTTGATTGAATTATAATTCGTTGGGTGCCGGAATACGCGTTTAAGCGCAGTATACTTCCGATTTCGCGATTTTCGGCATTTTACCGGAAATTGCATTTAGCTTTGAAATCAAATACTAGATATTATTACGTTACTTATCATATGAATTTTCATTTCATATTTGATGTTTAAGGCACCACATTTTGTATTTTGAGTCCAAACCCTGTGTACATTTATCCGTTCACAGCGATTTAATGGTTGTAACTTCTACATACGAATCCATTTTCGACGTTCTATATATCCACAGGTTCGTATTTACGAGTAGATCGTTTTATGAATATTATTATTCTCAAAATAATAATTGTACGATTATCGAATTTTTACGCTACAGTAGTCTGTTGTTCGTATTTTCGACTTTTAACCGATAATTGTTTTGATTTAGCATACGTAATACTATAATATTAATAATTCATCGCAAAAGTTATGGAAAATAAATTTTCAACATATAAATTAACGTACGCTTCGTTTGACTACAGTTGACTTTTGTTGACCAAAATTTACAATTGTCACATCATCTACCCGTTAGAGAGAATTTCGTCCCGAAATTTAACTCTTGAGTGGATCCTCAAGGGTTTGGGAAGAGATGTGGGTACTTCTGCTTCATCTGGTCTTCACGCTCCCAAGTAAATTCGGGTCCACGCTTGGCACTCCAGCGGACTTTAACTATCGGTATGCGGCTCTGTTTCGTCCTCTTGATTTCTGTGTCCATGATCTCTACGGGTTCTTCCACAAAATGAAGGTTCTCGTTCTCTTCGATTTCGTCGAGCGGAATGATAAGGGTTTCATCGGACAGGCATTTCTTTAAGTTGGATACGTGAAAGGTGGGATGGACATTGCTGAGCTCCTGCGGTAATCGAAGTTTGTAGGCTACTGGGCCGATCCTAGCAAGGATCTCAAAGAGCCCAATGTATCTGGGGTTCAGCTTCCCACGCTTTCCAAAGCGTATCATTCCTTTCCATGGCGAGACTTTCAACAACACTCGGTCTCCAACCTGGAATTCCAAGGGCTTGCGTCGCTTATCTGCATAGCACTTTTGTCGGTCACGAGATGCTTTCAATCGTTCACGGATCTGAACGATTTTCTCCGTTGTCTCTCGTATGATCTCCGGACCAGTGAGAGTGCTGTTAGGTACTTGGCCTCTGGCTAGTTGAGTATCACCCACTTCAGCCCAGCACAGAGGGGATCTACACTTGCGTCCGTATAAAGCTTCAAATGGAGCAACTTTGATGCTAGTGTGGTAGCTGTTGTTGTATGAAAACTCAATGAGCGGTAAGTGGGTGTCCCACGCCTTACCGAAGTCTATCACACAGGCTCTCAACATGTCTTCTAGCGCTTGGATGGTTCTTTCACTTTGGCCATCCGTCTGCGGATGGTAAGCTGTGCTCATATCGAGTCTGGTTCCCATAGCCTTTTGTAATGATTGCCAAAAGTGTGAAGTGAACCGGCTATCTCTATCCGAGATGATTGATTTTGGCACACCGTGCAATTTTACAATTTCTCTGAGGTAGAGCCTTGCCAGCTTATCCATCTTATCAGTTTCTTTGATTGGCAGGAAGTGAGCGGATTTGGTTAACCTATCGACGATTACCCATATAGTGTCTAACCCACCAGTTGTCTTTGGTAATTTGGTTATGAAGTCCATAGTTATCCGCTCCCACTTCCACTCGGGTATTTCTAGTTGTTGTAGCAGACCCGAGGGCTTTTGATATTCTACTTTAACCTTGGCACAAGTCAGGCACTTACCCACGTAAGTAGCAATTTCTGCCTTCATGTTTGGCCACCAATACAGCTTCTTAAGGTCCAGGTATATTTTGTCGGACCCAGGATGAATGGAGTATCTAGTCTTGTGAGCCTCATTCATGACAATGTCTCTGTATCCGCCGAACCTCGGGGTCCAAATTCAGTTCATGAGGTAACGAGCTCCGTCTTCCTTAACTTCAAGGTTTTTATCCATCCCTCGCAAGGCTTCATTTGCGACATTCTCAGGTTTTAAGGCTTCTAGCTGCGCCTCTTTGATCTAAGTGGACAAATGGGAATGGATCGTTATTGTTAATGACTTCACTCGGCGACCCGAGTACTCTTTTCGACTGAGGGCATCAGCTACCACGTTGGCCTTCCCTGGGTGATAACGAATTTCACATTCATAGTCACTTGGCAGCTCCATCCATCGTCGTTGTCTCATATTGAGTTCTTTTTGGTTGAGGATATGCTGTAGACTCTTATGGTCGGTGTATACCGTACACTCTGTGCCGTACAGGTAGTGTCTCCAGATCTTCAATGCGAACACTACTACTCCCAACTCGAGGTCATATGTAGTGTAGTTGACCTCGTGAGTTTTAAGTTGTCTTGAAGCTTAAGCAATGACCTTTCCTCTCTGCATGAGTACACAACCCAGACCTTGGTTAGATGCATCGCAATAGACCACAAAGTCTTCTGTTCCTTCTGGAAGGGACAGAATCTGCACAAAGCTTTCTTTAAGGTCTGGAAGGCGGCGTCTTGTTTATCTCCCCACTTGAATGTTACACCCTTCTGTGTCAGGGTGGTAAGTGGCTTTGCAATTTTGGAGAAGTTGTCTATGAATCTTCGGTAATAGCTAGCAAGGCCCAAAAACTGACGGATTTCTGTCGGAGTTCTTGGTGCTTCCCAGCTTTCGATGGCCTTGATTTTGGAGGGATCCACATGTATCCCTTCCTTGCTGACTACGTGGCCTAGAAAGTCCACCTTTCGAAGCCAAAATTCGCATTTCGAAAATTTCGCATACAGCTTCTCTGCTCTTAATGTCTCCAAAACTTGTCGTAAGTGCTGACTGTGTTCCTCCTTACTTCGTGAATAGATAAGTATGTCGTCGATGAATACTATCACGAATTTATCTAGGTAAGGTCGGCATACACGGTTCATCAGATCCATGAACACTGCGGGCGCATTGGTCAATCCGAAGGGCATCACAACGAATTCATAATGACCGTAGCGAGTTCTGAATGCCGTTTTAGGAACATCTTCTTCTTGAACCTTGAGTTGGTGATATCCCGACCTCAGATCGATCTTTGAGAAATAACTCGATCCTTGGAGTTGATCGAACAGGTCGTCAATTCGGGGTAGCGGGTATCGGTTCTTGATGGTGAGCTTGTTCAACTCCCGATAGTCAATGCACATACGGAACGATCCATCCTTCTTCTTTACGAATAAGACCGGCGCTCCCCAAGGTGAGAAGCTCGGCCTGATGAACCCTTTACTTAGTAGTTCGTTTAGTTGGCTGGATAATTCTTGTATTTCTGCCGGGGCTAATCGGTATGGCGCTTTTGCTACCGGGGTGGCTCCTGGGATCAAATCAATTCTGAACTCGACTTGTCGTGCGGGTGGTACTCCTGGAAGGTCTTCTGGGAATATGTCGGGAAAGTCGCAGACTTCGGGGATCTCTTTGATGTTCTTTACTTCTTTCTTCTCGTCAACAACGTGGGCTAGGAAGGCATGGTATATTTTCTGTAGGTATTTTCGAGCTTTGATGCAAGACACGATTCGGAGGCTGGTACTGGGTTTATCACCATAGACTACAAAGGTCTTGTCATCCGGCAGATGAAGTCGGATTCCTCGTTCGTAACACATGATGTCGGCATGATGGGGAATTAGCCAATCTATACCAACAATCACGTCAAAACTTCCTATTTTAACAGGCATTAAGTCGATTTGAAAGGAGTGATCGTCCAGAGTAAGTGTACAGCCTATGTATATGTCGTTTGTGCTTTCTGTTATGCCATTAGCCATTTCTACTATAAATGTTTCATTGAGTGGTTGAGGTTTTTGTTTTAGTAAGTATTTAAATTCGTGGCTTACGAAACTTCTCTCTGCACCGCTATCGAATAGTACACAAGCATATGAATTATTGACGAGGAACGTACCGGTAACCACGGTAGGATCCTCTACCGCTTCCGCGCGTCCCATAGCTAGGACTCTTCCATTTCTCCCCACATTCTTTGTCTTCGGGCAATCACGCTTAAAATGCCCCGTCTCACCACAACCATAGCAAGCTTGACTCACCCCAGCATTTGAGGCTTGGGTGATTTGTGGAACTGGCGTCTTGCAGAAACGGGCGGTATGACCCTTTCTGTTGCAGTTCAGGCAGTGCATTTCTCTACAGGCTCCGGTATGATGGAAATTACACTTGTTGCATTTGGGTAGTGTTCCATTATACTGTTTGGTTGCTGTCGGGGTAGTCGGGACAGTGGCTGCACGTACTGCCACAATCTGTTGTCTCTTGGCATGTTCTTGGTTAGGCTGATTTCTCCCCCTATTCCAGGGTTTTCTTTTGTGGTCCCTATCTCTTGGTTGCTCAGTTTTAGAGGTCTTGGTGCCCTGGCGAACCCCATGGTCGACTAATCGTTGGGCCAGTCGTTTTGCGCTGTCGAAAGTGGCGGGGCTTGCCGCTTCTACATTCTGCTGAATCAGAGGAGATAGCCCTCAGATGTAACGTTCCACTTTCACAGATTCTGGTGTGACCATAGTAGGGCAAAGGGTTGCCAAATCGTTGAATCGGTTCGTGTAGGAGGTCAGATCTGAACCTTTCATGGTAAGGTTCCACAGCTCTTGTTCTAGCTTTTGGATCTCTCCTCTAGGACAGTACTCTTTCATCAGCATGGTCTTCAGTTCTTCCCAACTCATTGAGTTAGCCACGGGAAGTGTTAGAGCTTTAACGTGGCCCTTCCACCAGGACATGACCGTCTCGGCAAAGGTACAAGCGGCGTATTTGACTTTAAATTCCTCGGGGCAGGCGGAGATATCAAAGATTGAATCTGTTTTCTCAATACATCTCGTGAGAGCAAGGACACCACCAGTTCCATGGAAAGTCAATGGTTTGCAATTCGCGAAGTCCTTGTAAGTGCATACCCGTGATTGGTTTGATGTTTCTCCATTCGTGGAGTCGTGGGTACTATTTCTGCTTCCGTTTCCATTCGTCCATTCGGGTTTATCTGGGCGATAGCAGCTGCTACCGTAGCAGTAACAGCTGCTTGGAAAGTAGCTGAGTCCATCATGGGTGGCTCTGGAGTTGCGATCGGTGCGCGCCTAGCGTTTCTTCGGCGGGGTGGCATATTTCTGCCACAAGGATTCAAGATTTGACGTTGGTTAGTTCTTGGTAAGGGTTATCAAAGTACGTCGTTTCTATTATACGTTTATGTCGACTATGTAGTGATAGGGGTATAATAGGTGTATAAAGAATCTAGATGTATGGTTCTATAGTATCACAAAATACTTGTATAGTATTTTTGTTTTGTGTTTGGTTCTAGTGTTTTTCTTTGTACATGGTTCTTGGTAAGTCTTTAGAAGTTGTTATAAGTAAGGTGATTTCTAAGGGATATGAGAGGTATGTAAGAGAAAATTCTAAGTGTACGACTTCGTAGTATTCATAAAATACTCCTGTAATATTTTAACTCTGTGTTTAGTTCTATAGCGCCATAAAATACTCCTATAGTATTTTATATCTTATTTGGTTATTGGTAAGTGTTCGGACTTTTTGTTCACCACGACTATTCCTAAGTATACGTTAATCATATCTTGGACCAATACAGTTGATCAGGCTCTATTTATCCAAGGTATAATTACTAAAACACTTAGGCCTATCTGTAGTGTTCAACTCATCTTACTACTTTTGTATGTTTTCGTTATGATATCGTTCTAGTATGTATGTATGTACTTATACTTTTATAACTACTATCATTGTAATTCTTAAAAGTATACTTGTACGAAAACTGTTTTTGAGAGTTTTAGTCCCATTGTATTTATAGTTATATATCTTTAAATGGATTGATATACTTAGTTCACTATAAACAATGCTCTGATACCAATCTGTCACACCCTTAAACCGTATTGGCGGAATAGTTTAAGGGTGGATGACTTCATGAACAATATCATAACAAAGTTGAACAATAGTGAATTCCAAGCAGACAACCATCATTTAATCAATTGCAAATGTTACAAAGTTTACTTGTTTCATGTTTCAAATACAATTGAAATGATATCAAAAATAGACAAAAATGACGTCGTAACGTCCCATCTTGTAGCGCTTGAACTTACTTTATCAATTTCCTAAGAATACAAGTAGTTGAAAAAGTGTCAACAATTAAGTTGGTGAGTTCATAAGATTTTTGTATAAGAAATATCCTTTGTTTGTAAACAATAGTGTTGAAAACCAAGAAAATCCAATATTTTCTCATAAAAGTGTCCAAGTCTTTAAATCCCAAAGACTAAAATGTAATATGTAAACTGTAGTGTACTATCTTTGAAATGTGTGTTTCCACGTAAACAATTTATAAAATATTAAGTTGATTATTTTCCCATGTGAGATACCATATAACCATACTGTGACTAGTTGGCCTGCTGCGACGTTCTTCAGGCGTCGGAATGTTAGACATTTGGACACCTCAGACCTGCCGGTCAAGCTGTAGCTAGCAGCTCAGGTGTGGGGTTTGTCAAGCCCCGTATAGATCTATACTCAAATATCACGCTCTCTTACCGAGACTCTGCTTATAAATGTTCAGGACTTATAGTAGGTACTTATAAAAGTACTGTGAAGATTCATCTCACAAAAATGTATGTATTCCAATCAACTTGTTTACGTACGATTTGTATATAAAAACTCTTGTAATCGTCCATTATCATTTTTCCTATGATAATATAGTAAAGTATAATAATTATATATTTTTATATAATTATTTTTGTCATGTTTAAATATCTTAATAACCTTTTGTTCATAACCTATTCCAATAATAGTCTATTTTTAGTAATTGCGTCGTAATAATCATATTGTTGTGAATAATAGCGAAGTAACTTATTCAAATGATTGTAAATATCATCTTTTGAGATATTTTTCACAAAAATAGTGTAATATCTTGATGATAACCATTTTTGCTAGAAAATAGTGCCTTTATTTATAAAAACGTAGTTTTTCACTAGTTTTCGTTTTTATAACGTTTTTATTCAAGATCTAGTATCTTTGTACACTTTATTTTTAGTTTAGTAACTTTTACACAGCTTAATTTGTCAAAGTGTTCATAATACATGGATCTACTCATATTTCATGTCAATTTCATGTTTATAACATTTTTGTTCAAGATCTAACATTTTTACACACTTTAATTATAGTCTAGTAACTTTTATACAAGCATATTATGTATCATTATGAACATCTTACAAAGATCTAACAATATTCCATGTCAAAGGTATTTTTACACAAATATTAACTTTATAAACTTGTGTAAATCAACATATATAGCATTTAAACACATATAAACTTGAATAAAACAACATTTATAGTAAAAGAACTTGTATTCTCTCCCAAAAAGGTTTGAAAAGATGAAAATGAGGGGTATGAACTCACCTTGAGTGTGGATCTTAAGGTTCCTTGGAAGAAGATTGAGGGATTTGGTTCTAGGACTCGGAGGACCCTTGGACAAAGCTATTATCCAATGGATTTTCGTGAGTATGTGTGTGTAAAAGAGTATATCAAGGTATTTAGAACTTAAATCACTAGGTGATCATAACTTACCAAGGAAGCTTGAAAGATCTTTGAAGATGATGAAGATTTGAGCTCAAAGACCCTTGGACATAGCTAATATTCAATGGGTATTGATGGATGTTAGTGTGTGTAAAAGGTGTAAAACTTATGTTATGTAGTTTAGAATCAAAAGATGAGTGAAACTTACTACTTAAACTTGTGAAGAAAGCTTGGAAATGGATTCTTGGAGATGGTGGTGGTGGTCACGGCTTGGAAGAGGAGAAGAGAGGGTGAGGGTGGCCGAGAGTGAGGAGTGGAAGAGAGAAGAGTGAGTTGGTTGGGGCTTTTGGTCATTATGAGAAGATCTTGGTTCCTTATTTGATTTATTATTAAATTTACGTTAGGTTTTCTTTTCATTTTAATATACATAGGTTAGATTTGATTGAATAGTGCACTAGGATTGCCTTGGGGAATAGTTTCCAGCCGATGGGGGTAGGGGGGTGGGGTGGTGTGGTTTTTATAAAAATAGCAATGTAGTTATAAAAATGTGTGATTTTTATAAAATAGTAAGACGTTTTAGTGAAATTTTATGCGTTTTTGACGAAACGAGGTTCAAAATAATTATTTTGTATAAAAACATTGCCAAACATTTATTTTGATTGAATTATAATTCGTTGGGTGCCGGAATACGCGTTTAAGCGCAGTATACTTCCGATTTCGCGATTTTCGGCATTTTACCGGAAATTGCATTTAGCTTTGAAATCAAATACTAGATATTATTACGTTACTTATCATATGAATTTTCATTTCATATTTGATGTTTAAGGCACCACATTTTGTATTTTGATTCCAAACCCTGTGTACATTTATCCGTTCACAGCGATTTAATGGTTGTAACTTCTACATACGAACTCCATTTTCGATGTTCTATATATCCATAGGTTCGTATTTACGAGTAGATCGTTTTATGAATATTATTATTCTCAAAATAATAATTTTACGATTATCGAATTTTTACGCTACAGTAGTCTGCTGTCCGTATTTTCGACTTTTAACCGATAATTGTTTTGATTTAGCATACGTAATACTATAATATTAATAATTCATCGCAAAAGTTATGGAAAATAACTTTTCAACATATAAATTAACGTACGCTTCGTTTTGACTACAGTTGACTTTTGTTGACTAAAATTTACAATTGTCACAAATTTCATCAACATGATCTTGACTATAAATCTTTTTCCTCTTGTAGCTTTTCAATTTGTCATAGTCTTCAATACTTTCCAAAAAACTAGATTTGCAGATATTAAAATCTGACAACAAGATTTTTGAAGCATACTTCTTCCTCATCTCATCTAATTGTGGTTTCTGATCATCTTGACTCCGGTTCTAAATATGCTTCCATTTTATCAGCTCCACCACCACGATAGACTTCCATATGACGCATCAAAAATAAACCACAATCAATGCTATTATTTTTTGTCTGCCAATCCAATTCCATCTTTTCCATCTTCATAATTTCAAAGCCATTTACTTTTGGATGATTAATAATTGTAAGAAACTGCTTGAACATGGTTTTCTACAAAATATATCAAAATAATTAGTATTCTTTTACAACAATAAATTATTAAAAGAAAAAAAAAACTAAAGTAATTACCAAATTGTCAATAAATTTCACAGGGACGGTCTTGTTTTTGTCATTGTCAATAACTTCCATCTTGTGATTTTTCAAATCAAAAACCACTAAAAAGTAATGTTCCTTCCAAAGAATTGGAAAGAAAACCTGTTCAAAAAATTTTAAAAATTAGATAATAATTCAAATAAAACAAAAAAAATAAATAAAAATAAAACAAAAGGAATAACAATACCAGATTAGTAGTACGCATATTTTTTACAGAAGGAAATTTTTGCAGATGTCTTTTCATTCTCTCAACAAACCGTGCATTGAAAATATCATTTTTCTTGAAAACAACTTTATTCTGATATACATTAAAACAAAGATCCATCATAAAGTATATATTATTCACAAAAGAACATAAAAGAAAGTATACAAAATAAAAAAATGCATCATACCATAAGGGAACAAGGAATGAAGAACCTTGAAGCACTTGTGTGTGTTTTGAATTTTTCAAGATCATTAAGCAATGCAGACCAAATATCAATAACACCAACATGAACCCTACAACCAGGGATCAATGACTCCATAACTGCCCTCAAGCCCACAAAACCATGTTGTGATTCATAAACCTTCTCCCTAAAAACAAAATAGATTATTGTTATTATAAAACACTAGTAACAATTTTATAAAATGAAACAAATATTAAAAAAAAAACAATAATACCTAGGATCGGGTACACCCAAAAATATACATCCTGCAACTCTTTCATCATCACGTTTAATCATTTGACTTGCATCAACAGGAATTTTATCATAAGGAGAACGAAGTGGTGCAGCTGGCTTCACAATTCTTTTCGGTCGACTAGGACCCGAATCAAACGATTGAATTGGAACAGGAGAAAACACAATAGTTTCACCAACTTTTCCAGATGATACACTTACAAGAACTGCAGGGATTGGTGTTGTGAAATCATCATCATAAGCCACATTTGGATCAAGAATCCGCAACTGACTTATAACTTTACAAGCCTTGAGTGCTTCTTCTTCAAAATCATCATCATCCCCATCTTCAATTATTTCTTTTCCAGATTTTTCCCCAAGACCAGAAACTTCTAAGGAACGAGATGCAACTTGAGCATATGCTTCTTTCTCGATTTGATCACAAAAATTAGGATCATTCAACAATTGTGTTATACCATTTGGACTTCCATCAACTACCGCCTCATTTACTTCTGCATCAATTGGAACATCATCAACTTCATTAACAACTTCACGATCATTACCAACTTCATCTTCTACACCATTTGAAACATCATTACCAACTTCACGATCATTTGAAACTTCTTTAACAGCATTTGATTCTCCATCCGAAACAATATTCTCATAAAACCTATTAAACTCAATATTCTGCCTTTTTGCATAATAAGATAATTCTTCATTTCCTGGAAATTGAACCCAGGCACGTTTGATCCAATCATCTATTGTTCCTTTAACATCATCAAAGCTCTTAAACAAAAAATCAATCTTCAACTTAAAATCCTGAAAGAAAACAAATCATATATTAAAACCTGGAACATATTAAAAACTATAAAAAATGAATCTTAATTAATTTTCAAAATGATTCAAATATATAAAATATGAATCTTAAAAATCTCAATCTTCAAATTTACCTTCAAAGATTTCTTTTTATCAGAAACTACTTCAAACTGAGGACAATACACTTCATTATCTAGCCAATCATCATCAAATGAAGCATTCACCTTTACATTTTTACCTGTATAACACAAAAAACAAAATATGTTGTTAGAAAATATACAAAAATATTAAGAGATATACATTAAAATAAAAAAAATACTATATAATGCATAATTCACCTTCATTTTGAACATTCTCATCCATCTTCTGTTTCCCTTTCGATTGATTCATTTTTTTCTTTTACTTTCTCTCCTGTAACAGATCCAACAACTATTGGATCTATTAAACAATATATAAAACTTAAAATAACAAATATATAAATTTAAGAATTACAAAATATACCTTCATCATTTGACTTCTTACTTTTCTTAATCTGCGTCATAATATCACTAAGAGGCATATACTCATTATCACCTAAACATAAATAAAACAAAATTTCTAAATTTTACAAAACTAAAATATAAAAAATGTAAATATTATTAACAATATAATGTAAAAGATAATGACATTCTACAAAACTTTCATAGCTATCAACAACTTTAACTTTGTCATACCCTCCTTTGTTAATACAATCTTTTAGCCTAATCTTGACATTATCAGGATCCCAATAACATAGAGCTGTGTACTTTTTCACTTCACTTTTTGAATTAACTTTGTTACAATATAGATATAATAACTGCATCATTAAAATAAAAAAATTAATTACATTCAAATAAATATTAAAAAATTGTTAAATAAAAACACACACACACACACACACACACACACATATATATATATATATATATATATATATATATATATATATATATATATATATATATATATATATATATATATATATATATATATATATATATATATATATATATATATATATATATATATATATATATATATATATATATATATATATATATAAACTTACAACTAGAAATGCAACCGGACCAGCAAATTGTGATGAACGATCCATCTTGAAATTCCTCTTGCTTTGTTTCAATGATTCAATAACAAAACCACACCAATCAAGATCCTTGACAGACACATCCTCTTTAATATTTTCCAAAAACTTCTGATTGCAAGTGCCCATTGCAGGTCCATCGATCATAATTGTAACAAATGCAACCAAAAAATTGACTATAAAAGAACGACCAGATTCAATATCTCTTTCAATGAATTCTTTCAAATCAGTGAGCCTAATCCTTTCCTTATCACCATAAAATTGCTCCCTCCAAGCTTTGATTACAGGATCAGATCTATTACTTTTCAAAGGTACTTTCATTAGAACATGCCCCATTGGCAACCCATATATATCATGTACCGACTTTCTTGTAATGTGAATCTTCTCATTATTGACATTAAGGACGTTTAATATTGGATCATATTTGCCAAGTACCCAAGAGCAAATCTTTCGATTAAAACGTTTAATAACAAAATCCTTCATAAACACAAATCCTATATCCTTAACACATTTCTTTTGATTATCATTAAACCCTAAATAAATGTCTAATATCTGACTAGAAGGGTTTCTAAAAGTAATAATTTTGTTCTCGTTACCAACATCATCCACCAATAGTTTTGAAATAAAATCATCATCATCATCTATCAACTGTTTTTGATCTTTTAAAAACTTACTCTTCTTCTTTGTTGTTTGAATACTTTTTTTCTTTTTAGATGACACGACTATAACTTCCTTACTTTTACTCTTAGATTCTTTGGCTTTGGAAAGCGACAACCTCTTCCTTTTCTTACTAGAATCTGCACATATAAACATATAAACCACAACAATTCAATTATTTGCAAACATACACTAAGATAAACAAAACAAAAATTACAATAAAATATAGACATATATACAATAACTATAACAACATATAAATAAAAAACAATGTAAATCATCAATTTAAATTAAATATTTCTAATCTACAAACAATAGTAACACAAATAATCCATATGTCAGGTTTATCCAAAGACACTCCATTAATGAAACTCAAAAAACCACAGATCTGAAAAATAGAATACTAGATTCTCTTACAATCAATGTATTCAAGGTAAACTCATTTGGAAAACTTCATCTTATAACATGTCAACAGTAACAATGTACTTAGAACAGCAAACATGCAACTGAAACAAAAAACAGAGCATAAAAAATAAATATATGTAGTTACCTCCTTCCATGACGTGAATGATTCAATCTCAAGTTTAAAAACACCTGAAATACATTAATAAACACAAATTAATAATATATAAAAGAACATTTCAAGGCTAAATACTACTGATCTTCACTAAAACTTCACTAAAACGAAATACAATAAAATCGTTAAACCTAAAATAGAACTAAAATACGAAACAATAGAAGAATCCTCTAATTGATTCATTATATGTGATGAAAAATGTATAATAAAACCAAAACAATCGACATAAATCACACTACAAAACTCACATTAACGAAACCAAAATTTTACAGTTAATCAACTAAAAAACCCTAAAAACAAATAATAAACTATTTAGGTAAACATAAAAGAGGTTTTCGAACATTTACATACCTAATCGTAACCTTCCTTGATCGATTTCACTTCAGACATGCAACGAAGACGAAACCCTGATGAAAGCACTGACATTAACGTCTCATAATCGCAATAACTGAGACAAGCAAGGCGCTCTTAGACTCCGGTGGGTTTGAAAACCAAAAAGATGTAAACGCCCCTAAATAATTTACCCTTAAAGGGAAAAGTAAATTGAAGTTCCATTTTATATAAAAAATGCCACCGTGTTTTTTAACATTTAAATCAAAAATTCAGTTTAATTTTAACCATTAATTTTTTTAGATAAAAGGCTAGGATTTGTCCTTGCGGTTCTTACCGAATTTTGGGTTCCTACACGATCCTCCTTCTATATATATATATATATATATATATATATATATATATATATATATATATATATATATATATATATATATATATATATATATATATATATATATATATATATATATATATATATATATATATATATATATTGAATATTAATTAATTTATCATTATTAACTATAAAATAATTACTTTTATACTGAAATAAAATGTTGACAGAAATTATTGACACTATCTTTAACAATAAAAAAGACGTCTATTAGTAAGTTAAAAATTAAAAATTTTAAACCAGCTATAATAATAGAATGCAATTAGCAAAATAATATTCAAATTAATATGTTTGAAAATAAATATTTAATTATTTTGCATTAATATGACACATCAAATATTTTTAAAAACCAAAAATCAAAAGTATTTTTATAGAACGTATCAAGTATGTAATATAAATATATAATTATTATGAAAGAAAACATCTGAAAAAACTTATTCTATTAAAGAATAATTTTAAATATAAAATTTCACAATTCATATGATTGTCAAAATTATGATGTTCATATAATTATATTCCGATAAATTCGGTGGAACCTTAGCTTTCCATTGTTTTCAACTGAAGGGGTGTCTTCTTCATTATCCGTGGAAAATCTTTACAATATTCTCAAGTCGTTTACAATTGATATTTGACTATTTTTTATATATTATTCATGCTATCCACCACCGCCTAATAAACGTTTTCATTATTTTTGGTTTTTGTTTTGTTATTAGATCGTAAAATGATGATAAATAAGATACATTTAAACATAAAAAATGGAATCAAGAAAATATATTAAAATGACAAACAAAAACAGAAACTCTAATAACAGAAATATGAAAAATACAAAAGAAGTTTAGCAAGAAGAAACAAATAAAAGAAAAACCATATTGAAAAAAAAAACAAATTATTGTAGATGTCTTAACTTCTAATGTAGACTTTTTTTTGTCTTCTAAAACCTTCTTTTTCTCTGTCTGATTGTTGAAACTCTACATATCTAATATATTTCCATGAAATATATATATATATATATATATATATATATATATATATATATATATATATATATATATATATATATATATATATATATATATATATATATATATATATATATATATATATATATATATATATATATATATATATATAATTTTACTCTCTATATCAACAAATTAAGTACAATAAGTTAAAAAAAGTTTTTGAGTTACGATGATTAATTAGTTGAAAGCTAAAGAGTTTTAGTATTAAAGTAATATGCTAAAACAATTAGTGAACATTATTAAATGGCATATAGAAAGTTACTAGAAAATATAAAAATACATAATAGTTTTAAATCAATATGACGCTTAGAAATATGTCTCAATCAAAAGACCATATTATAGAAAAGCTTATCAAAAACTAATTTCTATAATAACAAAAATTTGCAAAAGAGCGAGCTATTTATTTATGTAAAAATAGTGAAAGATTAAATATAAAATTTAAATCAAAATACCAAATTCGGACAGAACCTAAGAACAGATATAGTTGAAATAATATGATTATAAAATATTTTTTATTTATAGTTACTTTTAACTCTTAATAGGTGATCAATTTTGATAGACATATTTTATAAACATACCATTTCAACAGAATCTATTCTTGCGTTACATCTGAATTTCGCATTTTGATTTAAGTTTTATATTTAAACTTTTACACTTTTTTAATAATTTAAAAACTCTCTTTTTGGAAAAAATTTATTAATATTTCAATGAAATCTATTTTTAGGTCTCTTACAAATTTGGTATTTTGATTTAAATTTTTTTTATTTAAACTTCCACTATTTTCAAATAATTAAATAACTCATTATTTTGAAACTTTTCGTTACTATAGAAAATAGTTTTTGTTAATTTGGTATTTCGGTTGAGGTTTTATATCTAACATTATATTTAAAAGAATAGACTGTACACATTTTTATTTAAACTTTATTTGGCATTTGAGTTTTATATTTTGAAATTGACACCAAATTTAAATTAACAAATTAAGTGTTTTAGTTAAAAAAATAAGTATATTGAAATTGTATTTTGAATTTATCATCATATTTAAATTAACTAATTAAGTGTATTATATCAAAAAGATATAATGTTAATACTATGATTTATAATAAGAATGAATTTTGTGTAGTAATTAAAAAATAAGTTGAAATGTTGTGGGTCTCAAATTAATGTGGTGATATAAAAAATGCTTCTCTAATAAAATATATATGGACTCTAAGTTATTAGATAAAAAGATAGATACTATTAACAAAGGTAAATAATGTTAATATTATAAAGAATATTAACATTTTAAAAATATTAACAAGTACAAAGAATGTTAATATTGTAAAGAATATTAACATTGTAAAGAATTTAACAAGAATGCTAATATTATAAAAAATATTAACATTGCAAAGAATATTTAAAAATGAAAAAATGTTAATATTGTAAAGAATATTAACATTCTAAGGAACATTAACTATTGTTGAATACCCTACTTTGAAACTAAGGAAGCCAAGCTTAAAAGAATCTAAATTTTGAGTTTATAATTCAATTGTGTAGTTGGGATTGCTGACACGCCTAGGTCGTTATACGGTCAAAAATAGAAAATTTAACGTTACACGCACACTAGTATAGTAGCAGTAAGGGTCGATTTGTGGGAGTCAAGTGGTTGAAATATGTGTGTCAGAATAAACCAGACTATAGTGTCACTCTGTAGTTGGCGGCGTTCCATACACTTCCCGAAAACCAATAAAACTGAATATCGAAAAACTAAAACTAACATTAACCAAACTAACTTGCATTCAAAACTCCAATCCAAACCAAACTTACTTTCTGATTCCAGAAGTGTATAAAGAAAAATCAGAAGCATTCAATCCAAACAAATTACCAAATAAACAATAAAACATAAACCGATATCGAAAACGCGAGATAACTTCAAACCGAATGATTATATTAAACGAAAACCAAAACCAGAAGCCACAAGTTTCTGACTTATGAAAATATCCAAATCAAACTCGTCCCAATAGATTCTACAATCCAGAATCAATGGAATCAAGCGATAACTAAAACTATGAAAATACGAGAAATAAATTAAAACAAGAAAATACCAACTTATGACTACTGGAATTCGAAATCACGAGTCGAAGAAACCTAGGCTCAACCTTTGGGTCTATTCTTTGTTCCAGAAACTCGACCTAGATGCCTTTATTTATAGTTGCAAAATCGAGCAATCTACGCCACGTATTGATGAAATCCGCGACGCACTCTTATCTCTAACCCCGTTTCTCGCTGTTTGAATTTCAAGTCGTCATCTGATCCTTGACTTTCCACGACGCGCGTGCTCTTGAGGTCGCGGGGCGCCTGTCTTTTCAACTGAAAATGAATTTCCTTCAAAATTTCTTCATTTTGTACGCCTTTAGACCCTGTTTATATCTTTTTTCACACACAAGCACTAGACACGAAAAGTGAGTAATACCACAGTTTACGAGATATATTTCACTCAGAATAGGGCTCAACGACGACTAAAATACTTGATATTACTAGGCGTCGTCAATTGGAATGTAAGACAATGGAAAAATAATCAAATTATTTGGACTTGAGATGAAGAAGTTATGATAAACTGAAAATGATAGGTTATTATTACAGTATATATATATATATATATATATATATATATATATATATATATATATATATATATATATATATATATATATATATATATATATATATATATATATATATATATATATATATATATATATATATATATATATATATATATATATATAGGAATAGGTTCAAATGAGAACCATTAAAAGGTTAATAACCGTGAGAACCGATATTCACACATTAAGAATTATGTTTTTTTTAGTTTTTTTGTTTTTTCACACTTGTTTATTATGTAAAAATATATCAAACTTAATAAATTTCCTTATTTTTTAATACGTTTTACAATATTCACAATATAATAAAATTTCTAGTTATTATACTGTGAATACTATAACGTAAATTTTTTATTAAACTGTGAATTAGTGGTTCTCACGGTTCTCAACCTTTTATTGGTTCTCATTTGAACCCTTCCCTATATATATATATATATATATATATATATATATATATATATATATATATATATATATATATATATATATATATATATATATATATGCAACTCCTAATGTTTATGGCCTTATAACTCCATATGCGGAGCTTTTGTACAATAACTTTCTAAATGAAAGTTGTAGTCAACACAATAAGAAATTCAAAGCATAAATAATTAGAAGAAATCTAGGTTGATATGATGAATTTATAGATGTTGGTGTTAGGGAAAATGTTTATGTAAAATAGCAGAAAGTGGAAATTTTTTGAAGTCTAGAGAATTTTCGAAAAATCATTAGGTGCCTATTATGGATATTAAAAAGTGTGGCTTATTGATTTCCAAAATTCGATTATTATATGTCAATGGAAAGCTTTTGACACGAAGAATACATTTCGAAAAAAAGGTCAGCCGGTCTAGTTAAAGATTGAAAGACAGGTTGAATCAGCTAGTCTAGTCACCAGTAAGTAAGAACCAACCTCACACTTGTATTGGCATGTGAGGCCATGTGGGTCCTAATTAGGGTCTCAACTTTTGAAACATGATATCAATAGTATACAAGGAGACATGTGTATCCCATTGCTTTCACCCAATGGAGCACCAGATTAAGCATTCTTTTTGTTCTTTTAGTCATTTTTCATGAAAAGAAGGTTTGAAAGAGTTTGTGTGTGTTCTTGTTTTCAAGTGTATCTAAGCATAACTCAAGGAAATTTAAATCTTATTTTGAATGCAACTCATGACTTAAAGGTAAAGATCAATCTTTCTCAATTCAAATGTGTTGGGAATTTGTTCAAAAGATGGGTTTCTGAAACACATAAATTCATACAAATTGCAACAGAAGCTTTAAAACATTTGAACAAACATAAACCTTTATATCCCACCAAAGATCAATTACATGCATGAAAAGATAAAATAACAACAACCATAGAAAGAGTAAAGACTACAACCTTTGAAGTCCTTTGAATCCAACTCAAATATTGGATGTTGTTAAAGATGGCAACAAAAACCAAAGGAGGATCTTTAGTAGAGGTATCCACCATAAGAAGAGTTCCTAGAAGTACGCTAGTACAAAGTCTTGTAAGTTAGATTAATCTAACTTCTTCCTTACAACTAACTTTTAGTGAGAGGAGAAGGAGAGAGCATGTCATTTTCGGCCAAAGAAGTTCTAACCCAACCAAGTTGAAACTTCTTCTCTTAAGTAGTTCCATCCCACGAACTTAATCATTAAGCTTAGGAATCAACAAAGCCATGCAATGGCTTAGTGAAGAGTCATCAAGCTTTCTATTGCATCTCCCAATACGATGATGATGAGATATGAGAGAAAAGGAGGGAAGAGTGTCCCACACTCTTTTCGTTTATAATTTATAAACATATATTCTTAAACGTTTATAAATTATAAACTTGCAAATGTTTAATTAACCTCTTTAATATATATATATATATATATATATATATATATATATATATATATATATATATATATATATATAAAAGTTATTTTAAGAATTAAAATAAGTGTAAGAGTTAAATAAGATTATTTAAATCATTCAACCTTTAAACAATTAAAAATATACATACTCTAAATTATTTCATACCATATGTATTAAATTAACTTTCAATATTATTTTCAAATAGAATAATAAACAGAAGACTTCCGGCATTTTATCTTGTGTTAAAGTCATCACATAAAATATCCAATTTGGAGGTTTACTTATTATTGGTGTTATTAGTGTGACCCTATAGGATCATAATTTATTGGTGATACCATTATATAATGATTCTTGAGCACTTTTCCCACTTGCATAAGATTCATTATAGTCTGATATCGACAATGGTGAACATGTAGCGACATTTCATTGCCCCCATTAACATACGACGTAGTACCATTCAATAACACCCAATTCCCAAGAGCTCAAACTTTAATTAATGTATAAGGTTATATATCAGTTATCCATTTGTTACAAACATCATGTTGAACATGAGTCATGGATCTCAACCATTCTCATTTGACTCAACTTTTAGTCAAGTGCCTTTGATGTCTAACTCTCAACAAATAAGAGGAACTAATCCCGTCATGACTACATATGTCTCTCATGTAGTTTACACTATACCTAAAGATGGCCTTTATAACTGCTTATTTTGTAGAATAGCGGTTAACTATATCAAAGCATACCACTCCATACCGACAATGGTGAACATGTAGCGACATTTCATTGCCCCCATTAACATACGACGTAGTACCATTCAATAACACCCAATTCCCAAGAGCTCAAACTTTAATTAATGTATAAGGTTATATATCAGTTATCCATTTGTTACAAACATCATGTTGAACATGAGTCATGGATCTCAACCATTCTCATTTGACTCAACTTTTATTCAAGTGTCTTTGATGTCTAACTCTCAACAAATAAGAGGAACTAATCCCGTCTTGACTACATATGCCTCTCATGTAGTTTACACTATACCTAAAGATGGCCTTTATAACTGCTTATTTTGTAGAATAGCGGTTAACTATATCAAAGCATACCACTCCATACACTTGAGTCCCAAATATGCATCTTAGGTCTAAGGATACAAAGATAATACATTTGTTCAAGAGTCACTTATGAAAACGATCCATGAAGTGATATTCAAGCGGGCCAAGTCCAATACTTGTTTCTTAACAATTACTATGAACCTGGCTGCAACGCCTTGCTATTTTCATCCTACGAAAATTAGCCAATCCAATTCATATTAGTCTTACTTCATACTTGCTCCCATAACTATGATCGATCATGGACATTTAGAATAACTAGTTTATTCAAGGATTAAACATGCTAATATAGAATACAACAAGTATTAAAGAAAATATCATATCCTATATATCTAACTCGATACGATACTTGTTGCTTTATTGTTCCAATATCCAAATACTTAATCCAAATCAAATCTCATCACTAGAATAACGAAGTCCTGTATCCCCAAGCGTGACTCTTCAAGCTTAGCATATGAAAGGGCTTTGTGAATGGGTCCACTAAAATTTGATTTTTGTGAATTTTGCGAATACTAACATCTCTTTCTTTAACATAAGTTCGAATACAATTAAATCTCCGGAGAAGGTTCTTGGTGTTCTGATGTGAGTTGGGGTCATTAACTTGCTAAAAGTCACCCTTGTCGTCACAAAATATTTCTAGGTGATCTTGAATGGAAGGAATCAATCTAGATTTTCAATCAACTCCTTCATCCAATCATTTTCCCTTTTGCAACAGCAATATATTCTTATTTTGTAGAAGATTATGCAATATTGCTTCAATTGGAACTCTTTCCAATGAAATAGTCCTTCATTCATGATGAAGAAATACCCAATTATATTTGAGAAGTACCTCGATCTATTTGGAAGATATCGTCAATATAATACTTTATACTATGATATTCCTCCAATTCCCCTAACTAAAGCAACATTTCTTTAGTTCTTTGTAAGTACCTTAGAATGTTCTCTATAGTAATCCAATTACCTTGCCTTATATCTTTGTTGGTATCTTCTTGTCATACTCATTATGAATTATTTGGTCTAGTGTATATCATGACATGCATGATGGATCGTAATTGCATAAGCAAATGGAATTCCATTTAATCTATCTAGCTTAACATTTGTGCTAGGAGATTGAGACATCCTTAAAATGATGTCATATCATATTTGCAAAAAATACTCTTAGAGTCCTGCAGCTTGAACTCTTTCAAGATCTTATCAATATATGCACTTTTACTTAAACGTATAAGTCAACTTGATCTATCTCCAAATATCTTTATTCCAAGAATATAAGTAACCTCTTCCAGATCTTTCGTAAAGAAATATTTTGGATCCTTACCTTAATACATTTTAAGGATTAGTATGTCACCTACATACAATATTAGGAATGTTACTATGCTCCCACTAGCTTTCATGTAAACAAAAGTCATCTTCACTTATGATGAACCAAAAATTTATCAAAATGAAGACTCCTAGTTTGAGATGCTTGTTATAATCCATGAAAGGATTACATCTCAGTGTTCATAGATCTTAAGCCACTTTGTCGGATTCAGAATCTGACATGGCATTACGGTAATTGATGGGTTCATCGAAATTTATCATATAATATTCCTCATTAGTTTTGAGAAGACCAAACTTCTCGAAATCTACCAGATTCGTGAAAACTTTGTATTTTACTAAGTTTATAATCAATCTAATTTCTCAAGTTCAATAACCTTTTGTTAATTACCAATTTTAACCAATAATGCATTAGGTTGTGATTCTTGATCTCCTTCAAGTTCAACAAACCTCCAACTTGCTTTGCCAGTTAGAAACTTGCATTCTAAGAACTTCGCTTTTCAATATAGTAAAGAGTTTTATTGTCGGCGGGATTGTAGAATCAGTGTTCTAAGCAGTCTTTAGGATATCCTACAAATATGCATTTATTAGACCTTGGTTTGAGTTTTTCCTGAACCTCGTTGTCTTACATAAGCCTTATAACTCAATACCTTTAAGTAAGACAATGATGGAACCTTTTTCATATGAAGTCTTATAAGGTGTCTAGTCTACTTTCTTGGTTGACGCCATATTAAAAAAATGTGCAATGGTAAATAAGGTATAACTCAGAGTGATAAAAGGTTTACTATTACTCATCATTGGGCAAACCATATGAAATAATGTTCGTCATCTCCTCTTAGACTTACCACTATCTTATAGCATTCTATGTTGGATAAGTTGTGAGACAATCCCACAACTACTAAGATGATCTAAGATCTCTTTTCTTAGATAGTTTCTTCCTTCATAATCATGAAGGCCTTAATGGTCCTATTGAGTTGTTTCTTCAACTTCACTTTGAGACAATTCTAAATGTTCAAGTTGTGCTATTTGAAAGACATGTGGAGTTGCCAATAACTATTGGTTGGTATCCTTTTTCCCATAAAAATCGTGAAACCACCTTGCTAATATAAGATAATCCAAGTGGTTAGGTATCTTTTTTTCCACGAGGACCACACAAATAAAAAAACAAGTGTTTTTTAAAAGGGTAATATAGACTATGATTCATAAACACAACTATAATGATTGAATCGATAGTGAATACAATGTAGTATATATCACCATATCTAGACATGCTTTTGAAAAGGCCACATACATCAACATATCTCATCCTTAACAAATCATTTTGCATTTTCACTACAACTAGAGAAAAGAGCTCAGTTTTTCATATAAACAAAACTCGCATATATCAAATAAAACTTTATCATTTTCCCTCAAAAGACCACACTTTTGATGTTAGGATATACGTTTGATGTTTATATGACTAAGTTGACTATATCATAAATAGACTTGATTCAAATCATATTGATTTGAGTCTTATGGTGCTTACATGATTTAGAAGTATTATTTAGAAAGCTATTGAGATTCATTTCATTATCAATTAAGAGGACTAGTTCATGAAATAGAATAACTCAATTTAGAATATGAATGTGATCGTTTTCAAAACGATTAAGTGGATTTTATTCAATCAATAAACATGTAACTGAAACATACCTATTTAGTCAGACTAAATTGAAACATGCATTGTTGAAAACAATAATTGTTTTACAATACAAGCCTTTATGTTCAAAGCGTAAACTATAATCTCCAAAAAGCTCTAGTCCATAACTCTTGCTTCTTTGAACACATGGAGAGTAATCTTGCTTGTCTTCAGCTGCTTACTTTTCTTGAACGCCTATAACATATTACAAATGTTAGTCTTACACTTAGTATCAAATACTCAAGTGTTAGATGACAAGTAAATGTTCTATCATGTAGATACCTAAAGTGCTCCTCTAGAGCTTCTTTAATTCCATCCTCTCAAGGAGAACATCACAACTCTTATTCTAATGACTAATCGTGCCAGATATACCATACGAAACTTTTACCTTGGCATTCTCTTTCTCAACAGATACTAGCATCTTATGCAGCTCCGAGATGGAAAACTCCTCGTGGTGTATCTTCAAGCTCATGACAGAACCATTAAATGCCCTAGTAAATGAGCAAGTCTATCTGAATTGTCAAGGTGCTCTCTCATCCTATGAATATGGGAGCTAACATCTTAGCCATCCTACATTTTTGTCTCACATAGTGACCGAACCATTTCATTTGTCATATACCCTTAACATATTTCTAGTAACCGGTTTATCATGTCATATGTTGAAGACTGATTCAACTCCATGGTTGCTTGAAAGGATGGAGTCATGGCTTCGAGCATAAGACGTGACATGTTGATTGAATTATCATTATGTTTCAACCAATCATTATGAGCGTTTATGGATTAGGGAGGAGGCCCAAGAGAAAGTTGTTTGATAAGTACATATGTTAATCCTTCGCGTGCGAGAATGGTTCCATGTAACGAAGGTGTAATTTCTCCTTCAAAATGAGTGATTGAAAGAATGAGTTAATGGGGTCGGGTGCATTTTGGGCCGCATCTATAAAATTTAACAAAGTTCATCTAGTATTTTCAAAATTTAATTCTTTAACAATTAATACCCTTTATGTTTCTAAAACATTAATCATTAAAGTCTAGAATCCCAGTTGCGAAAATAAACAGTTAGGTGACCATTTTCATGCATACTTAATTCCACGAGGTAGGTAACATTTATCGTTTACACCCAGTGTAACTTCTAGAGGTATGGGATTATTTAAACAAAATTTGTTTGTTTGGCATGCTTAATCCCATCTATGCCTCGAGTCTCTAATGCGTAGGTGACATTTTTCATAAAAGATTTCCGACCAAATCATTGTACTCGAGAAACGTGTCAAATTGCCATTAATTAGTGGTTAGGTGACATTTTTCCCACTAGAAATGCAAAACCACCTCGACCGATGCATCCAAGCGATTAAGTAACATTTTTCCTACAAGGACCGTACAAGTAATGCACAAGTGTCTTTTAAAAGGACGAAATAGATTTGCATTTTGAAAAAGATTTTTATATGTTTTACTATTCTAGTTTTAAAAAACATTAACCATCATGTGCTATTGCATGCATCTACATGGTCATATATTAATTTTGAAAAATCTAATTTCTCACCATATGGTTCATTTTAGTTTCATAAAATCTTCATTTTACAAACTAATAGATTGTGATCAATTTATAACTAATATCCCATATTAATATTTAAGTTTAAACACAACAAGAACCGTTTCAATCTTTTAATAAACATCATTTATTACTTAGACTATGAGTTTGTATGAGTTCTTAAAATCTTCATTTTACTAATTTCAAAATCTTGACATTTAGAGTTTTAGAATAAAACCGCTTTTATTACAAGAACTCATTTTAGCATCTTATGTTAAAAATTGTCATATTTTGAAAAATAAACTACATGATGATTTATGTTTCATTATTTTTTTCTAGCATGCAAAAATCTATTTTCATCTACACATATAATAATAACAACATACAATCATAACATACGTGTAACGGTGAATAAACCAAGCCATAACTAGTTGATATTTCATGTGATCCAAACATGAAACATCATTCCTAAGGGACATAAGAGACCAAAAATATTTAAAAATTACATTGTTGAAGCTCCCAGTTGCCAAAACATCCTATCTATGCAAGAGAATGATGACTCCATGAAATGTTGGACCAAAACAACAAATCAAAAAAAAAATTGATCTTCCCCTCTTTAAGCCGAGAGCTGGACAGTAGCTTTCCAAAAATCATTGCAACTTCTTGCTCTTGAATATAGCCTCCATTTGCATTCTTATTACATTTTAAGCAATAGAAATAGTCCGATACTAATCTAATACTTACAAAATGAAAAAAAAAGGAATAAATTCCTATTTACTATTAAAAACCATCTGAATAAATAAATAACATTACAACCATATTGAGAAGTACTGAACACAACACACATCACAATGGTCCATAGGTTGTTTATGCACGAATCACATAGAATCATAAGCAAAAACAACACTTTATTTTTCTAAGGCATCTTTTATGTAACCAAAATGCATGTCAAGATTTGGTCAAATAATATTAGAAAACTAACACATGCAAGTTATCAAAGAAGCCATGCATGAACTTTTCATACAAGACACAAAATATTCATGGCTTCGAAAAACCAAGTTTATCAAATAAAACTTGTTATCTAATCATACAAATTGCAGCGGAAGCTATAAAACATTTGAACAAACATAAACCTTTTATTCCCACCAAGTATCAATTACATAAATGATAAAGATAAAATAACAACAGCCACATAAAGAGTACAGGCTACAACAAAAATATGAAACTTCTTCCCTTAAGTAGTTTCATCCAATGAACTTAATCATTCAGCTTAAGAATCAGCAAAGCCATGCAATGGATTAGTAAAGAGTCATCAAGCTTTCTATTGGACCTCCTAAGATAACGATGGCGAGATAAAAGAGACAACCAGTAAAGATGTCCCATGCTCTTTTGCTTTATAATTTATAAACATATCTTCTTAAGATTTTATAAATTATAAACTTCCAAATTCTTAATTAACCTCTATAATATATGTAAACCCTTTACATATATATATATATATATATATATATATATATATATATATATATATATATATATATATATATATATATATATATATATATATATATGTGTGTGTGTGTGTGTGTGCGCGTGTGTATGTGTGTGTGTGTATAATTTATTTTAACAATTAAAATAAATGTAATGGTTAAATAGGATTATTTAAATCATTCAACCTTTAAATGATTAAAATATATACATACTCCGAAACAATTCATACCATTTGAATTAAATTAATTTTCAATATCATTTTCACATAAAATAATACACCTAAGACTTATGACGTTTTATCTTGGATCAAATTCATCACATAAAATGTCTCATTTGGAGATTTACTTGTTATTGCCATGACCCTATAGGAACATACATATGTTACTGGCGATACCTTTCTATAATGATTATTGAGTGCTTAGTACCAGCAAACATGTATTTAATTCGTGTTTATTGAAGAGATTTATAAACCCTAGTATTGGAAATGGTATTGCATGATGCAGTTAAGGCTAGGTAGTAGTTAAATGACTTGAGTAAACATGCTATCCATGATTATTAATATCTTACTAGTTGTGAATATCATGAGTTGGAAAAGTGTTTGAGATAAATGGAAGTTAAACATGAATTACAGGTTGAATCTGAAACTTATCATTAGAAATGACTTCTTATGAGATAAACTTAATCTGCACTTCGTATTCACATTTAGAATGTGTAATCACAACACTAGAAAGTGGTATTATTATAGATGGATTAGGATTAGAAAAAAGCATTGAAACAATAGTGTGAGATAGTGTATTTGGAATGAATTTGTGAAGTTTTAAACATATGTATTGTATCAATTCTATAGGAATTGGATGTGTTGAACCTTGAAAGTGATCATGATGCTCGTAATGAGACTACAACTATAAAGGAATTAGTGCTTATATGTTAAGTGATGCAAAGCTTTTGTGTATGCGAAGGATGTGTGTGAGCGAAGAGGACCATGTCCGAAGATAGGGAGAGGCAAAGATGATTAAAGTTGAAGTGTTGAATATATGATTAAGATCTGTTACCTAGTGTGTAAGTACCGATGGGTACTATTTTATGTCAGTATGATATGTATTGGTATTTGGAAGCATTGTGCCCCATACCTAGAAGTACTTTATGTACTTTATTGTATTTGTTTATTAGATATGTGGGTGTTTGGTTTCCTTATATATATGCATCTTGTAACGGGTGTTTAAATCAAACCTTTGAGAAGAAATACAACTTATCGTCAACATCCTTCTCTGTTTTTATTTATTACTTTTCTTTGATGTTTATATTGCTTTAAATTATGTTATTTAAAATTCCTCATATAACTTGTCTTCAAACCTTAACTGAGTTTCATCAAATGGTATTAGAGCCTGTGTGATTGGTCTCTTTCATTATCCTCATATTGTTTAAGTAAACCAAGGTTGATTTGCATTTCTGAGTTTTTCAAACTGAAAGGATCTATTTACATCACACTCGCTCCTTTTTACAAAACATAAAAACGACAAGTCAGCATTTAAATCCAATATATTCAATAAATGCATGTAACAGTCTAGGATATCCCACGATAGCTCCCAGTATGGTAGTTGACGAATATAAACACTAGAAAATCAGAATGAGTAAACATTTAAGAAGGAAAGGGAAAGACATCTGGAGAACTGTCACAGAAATCCCCATATAGTGTTTGGAGAACCTATCATCTCGGATGCCACCACCGTTGCTCTTGGAGGTGTTAGACGAGTTCCAACTGCTCCAATTATTCTTGACCTTGAAAAAATCGAAAATGACAAAATTGCTTATATAGAACTTGTTTATGGCATTCCCCCATGTGTTTTTGAACACATTAAACGTTGTGAATGAGCAAGAGATATTTGTGTTGACACAAAAGTGTTGGATCGAGATTCAAACAATGCGGAATAAGAAAGATAAACAAGAACAGGAACAAACAATAAGAAGAACTGATGTCGAATGATTTAAATGCAACTCAAGAACAATTCGATGTGAACTATTCTGTATGAGTGTCATAAAAGATTACAAAAGTTAACCCTAATTAGGGTACGTGCATACTATTTATACAAAAACTAAGTATGGAAGGACAGGCCCATTCCATAAGTGATAGCTAAACTAAAGGCACTAAATCTGGCGATTAATCCGATCAGCATCTTTGACTCAATTTTTATTTATGACTCAACAATCTCCCCCTTTGAGTCAAAATGCGAACAGATTTCATTCTTCAGTCTCTGGCTTCACAACCTTCTTAACCTTCTCGAATATCTTCGGAATTAACCGATAGCTAAACTAAAGGCACTAAATCTGGCGATTAATCCGATCAGCATCTTTGACTCAATCTTTATTTATGACTCAACAATCTCCCCCTTTGAGTCAAAATTCGAACAGATTTCATTCTTCAGTCTCTGGCTTCACAACCTTCTTAACCTTCTCGAATATCTTCGGAATTAAGAGCAAGATTCTTTTCCGAAAGGCGATGTACCAGGTCAGCATATCACTGAAGCATCTCTTGTCATTCTCGGTATTCAGTTTTGTCTTGTTGATGAGATCGAGAATTTTCTTCAATGCAGGAGTTCGGTAAAGATGTTTGTCTCGCAGAAAGAAGATCTTTTTCACCGAATCCTTTCCCTCCTTGGACGGATACGCCACATTCCAGTCACCCTTTTTGATCTTTCCGATACGGCGTCTCTTCAGATCAGAAGGAGGTTTTTCAGCTGAACATTTCGGAACGGTGTTCAGAACAGAAGCCACTTCAACATCAAGATTGGACACTTCCAGAATATAGCCCATGAGAAGTTTCTTGACGTGCTCATGAAGAATCTCATGGTCTTCCCTCCTTGAAAGGATGTTAAACAGAGACACCCAGTCAAATGGGTTCATGAAGGGAAGATCAGCCAGGGTGAATTCATCTTTCTCATCATCTGACCCTCTGCGAGCAAGAAAGATAGTGTTTCGGAACGGAGAAGTCACATGAGGCATTCTTGGAGTGAGCTTCACTATCTTCTTCAGGCTCCAAGACATGTACTGCGGTTTGGAGTGCTCCAAGTAGAAGTTGAACAGCTTATCATTGACTACAGCCCAAGGTTCTGTGTTCGATTTCAGTTCATCGAAGCAGCGGATAAGAAATACTCTTGCTGTAATCGGAAAGTCCATCTGAGAATCGACATGATTTTCGACATCGTAAGAGCAAATTGGCTGCAACCAATTCTCTATGGGTTGTGTGATAGCTTCCGACTTCATGGTTTCGTAGTCCCAATCAGGAAACAGAATCCTACGAGCTTTTATTTCAATTTCCGCTTGTTGTTTGGCTGCATCTTCAGCATCAAGATGTTTGGTGATCCGAAGAATTTCGTCAAGCTCTTTTTCCCTTGCAGCCCTGGCCAGTTTAGCAGATCTTCATCTACATCATCTACATCTTCATCTACATCATTTCGTCAAATTCACTACGACATGTCCAGATCTTCATCTAAATCATCTTCACCGATCTTCTTGGCCTTTCGTTTCGAAGGACCGGCAGATGTATCACCAACATTTATCTTCTCAAACCAATCAGCTTTTGGTTTTTGAATGTCATCAGCAGACTCTTGAGTCCCTAGTTTATTCAGGTTAGTGATCGTAGTGAATTTTGGTTTCTGAACTGGGCTTTCTGTGACCTTTTTCTTTCCTTCGCCTTTGTCGTTTTTAGAGACATCAGCAGTATCGTCTCTATTCTCCTTCTCCTCATTTGGCTTTTCGGGCCCATCGTCTCCATCATTGTCATCGGATTCATCCTTATCGGATTTATCCACTTTGTCCTCATCTCCCCCTTGTTTCGGGATGGCAACGTCTTCCGAAACACCTTGGATTTTGCTTAGCAAAAAAAGGAGCGGATGGATTTTATCGTGATGTGACCACGAAGGTAAGGAGTTAGGACTGTATCGTCTTCTTCTACCATCCGACGAATACATGTGTCAATCTTGGTGACACAGTTACGAACTGCCTGTGTTTGAGAGACAGCGGATGACAGGACCGCTGTAGTGTTCTTCAGTTCGGCCTTCAGGAGTTGGATCTTTGTAGTTTTAGAGGCCACGAGATCCATCAACTCGTTTTCCGATGCCAGATCGTCTCGCAGCTTATCAATCTTAGACTGTAAAGCAGACGCCAGATCGGAATTTTCTTTCTGGAGATCGGAACGAAGCGTTGCAATCGCTTCCTTTTCAGCTTTTAGGGTCTCCGCAAACCCATGAATGACCTTTTGCATTTTATCATTGTAGGACTGAGTGGATTCATTGTAGCCCTTCATGAAATCCAGAATTTCGGATTCCAAGGTGGCAACCTTCTTGGCATTCTCCTCCATGCTGCCGTTGGCCTTCTCCATGTTGGAGGAGAATTCTTCCACAAGTTTGATATTTGCCGAAATTAATGTCTCTACTTGAGTTTTGTGAGTGTCCAACTGGGATTTCCAGTCGGAAGTGGAAGGGCCCTGCTGTGTTTCAAGAAGTTTGTCCAATTTCGTAGACAGTTCTTGAAATTGCTTCTGAGTCATGGGAGCAGAAGGTTCCGAATCATGAAAGTGTACATTGAATGGAGACTCAATGTAATCAGCCAGGTCATCCTGATCATCATAAATCAGGACGTCTTCATCTTCCTGTTCGGAAGTCGGCTCTGGGAACTTCAGAGATTTGTGGGTAGTGGCTTCTGGTGTTGGGGATTTTTGTGGAGGGGATTTCTATGGTGTCTGTTGTTGGGGTGGAGATTTAGGTGGTGGAGATTTTGGTGGTGTTTGATGGAGAGTTGGAGATTTAGGTTGTGGTGATTTTGGTGGTGTTTGATGTTTTGGAGAGACATGAGGTGTGGGTTTGGGAGTGTTTTCGGGAGTAGGTGTTGGACGCCTTTGATTTGTTCCGTCATTGTCATCCAGATCGTCATCTAAAGGATTGGTGACAATATGGTCGTCGGAGTTTTCATCCTCCGATTGAGGTTGTATGACCATCCTCCGAAGCCTTCGAGATCGCTTTGATTGTTTTTTGGTGTCGGAAGCAGCACCCCTGCCCTTCCTCTTGGTTACTTTCCTTGGATTCTCAAGCTTGTCAAAAGCTAGTTGAATGTTGTCGTCCAGCTTCCGAACAGCGAAAGTTGTCTTTTTGCAGTAATCGACAATGCATTTGACATCTTTCGGAACACGATCGAGCATTGCCATCGGAATGGCACCAATAAAATCGAATTCCTCCGCCTTGCTGGTGACGAAGGTCGCTGTTGACAAGGTTGGAATAACGGACATCACAGAATCCTTCATGATATGAATATCTTGCTTCTCGATTGTGTGTTGAACAACGAGGGACCAAAATCGAGCACAAGAAATTTCTTGATGTCGGAGTCTGTAGTTCACACTTTCGACAAATTGACTCCAAAGTATTGACCCATAGTCAAGATTGACAGCATTGTAAAGACCATAGAAAAAGGAGTAAAAGAACTTACTCGCACTGTCAGTTCCAGTAGTACGTTCTGAGAAGCTTTTAAAGAGAATGGTGAAAAGGGCATTCCACTGTGGTGGTAAACCCTTCTTGGCAAATTTAGACAACTGGGTAATGTCGCCTTTGTAAACCATTTGATAGAACAGACGAAGAAGGATTACAGGTTGAAGCGTCTCTAGGTCAACTAGGTCTTTGGTTTCAGTAAACCCTGGAAGTTTACTGAATCTTGATTATGAAATTTTTGTCTTGACAGAACCTACTTCAAAAGAAACAAACTCCTCCGCTTTGTTGTAGAAGGCGGTGGAATAGGCGGCGGAGAGAAGCGAGATGGGTACCGTAGCAGATGCAGTTAAGGCATTTGCGATTGGAGAATACTTCAGACACTCAATCATCGGGCGAATTGATTCGTTGTAGTGGGAAGAGTTGAGATCGATGATCAAGTTTTGATTGGCTTTGATCTTCAACATCAGGGTTGAAGAAGTGTTGTCGTTTGCAGAAGACGAACCAGCCATTTGAGAGTTCTTGATAGTTTTTGAGAAAGAAATAACTTTGAAGATGGAGAGTTCTTGCGAGAGAGATGAAGTGCGGAGAAGAGAGAGAATAATCCAAGAAACCATTTAAATATCTTTTGGAGATTGTTTGAAAAAAGGAAATCCCGCTTCAGTCGATTCCGTTTCCCAAAAATCTTGCATTATGATCATGAGTAACCCCCAAGAGTCGCTTGTCAGGCGCGTGAAAAGCGAGAAAATAGCTGCCATTGAGATGACGTTGTAACTGACACGTCTTGATGACCTCATTTAAATTTCAAAAACTCGATGAGTAGTTATTGCCAGGTCATCAAATTGAATCCTTATCACAAAATAAACCAGAGTTACAAAAATCAATAATGATTTTTGTGCAAGAGTGTGCCAAAGATAAAGAAAAAAATCAAAATTTATCTGGTAATGTGTGATGTCGGAATGACATAAAACTCATTGATCCCAGCCAATGATCTCTTCCTTCGGAATCAAGAGAGAATCCGAAGTGATTTTGTGGTTTCTCGTTGAATTACGATCAATTGATTGATAAGAATCATTGAAAGGTATCTTTTAAGATTTTAGCTTTATGTGGTGGGTTTAACTTTCTTTCGAATTTCGAAACGTGAGAAATGTCCGAAATCGGAAAAAAATGACTTGTTTGACCAGTGTAGTCACAAGAACAAGTGAGGGTAAGGAGTATTTTATCTGACTTAGGAAATATTTTGAAATCTCAAAAAAAATGAAAAACTGGATATCTTTGGATATAAATTACTTTGGTAAAGTAGATTTCATAAAGATCACGCAAAAAAAAAAGTTGAGATTTCCTTTGAAGTTTTCATCAATTCCTTAGTGTAATCGGATTTTTGGGTTTCATTCGGAATTGTGGTAGAGACAATTCCAAAATCATGAACACAGATTTTGTGTAACCATCAGTTTTCAGTGGTAACGATGAAAACCTTCATAAGGGTTACAGTTATATGGAAATGTGTTTGAATGTGGAGAAGTAATAGAGAAAACCTTCATAAGGGTTAAGAAAGGTCGATTGAGTCTCACAGCTCCTCATGGTGAAAATGAGTTGCGATCTTTGACTAGTCTTTCCGAAATCATATATTGAAATTGGTTTTTATTTCAATAATCATAGATCTTCGTTATATGTACTTAGAAAATGTGGTAAGAGAAAATCCTTTAATTCAATAAATAGTTACTAGACTGTTGTTTGCTGAGGAATGCTGACGAATAAGGCTATTATGAGAACTCATTAAATGCTCAGGCGAAAAGAGTGGAAAACGTCCAATCAAATGCTAATCAGCCGTCTTTGCTTTGATGACGCGTAATAATTACTACAGACTCCATCATTACTTCAAAAAGTAATTAAATATCCACGATTGGGAGCTGAACCGGTGTCATTTTCGCCTATAAAATGAAGCATTGTCAGTAGAACAACCTACACTTCAGGAACAAATTACCCTCAGAAGAGATATCGCATGGCTCGTCGTCCCTACAACCGCTTTGACAAAGTTGAGGTGAAGATGCAGGAAGGTGAATACGCCAGTGGCATCTATGGAGGTGTCGTTATGGGAGTCTGGAATCACTGATACGAGGTGAGGATGACAACTCTCAACGACGGTGAGGGCGGTGGACCACTGACGGTTCAGACTAGCTACCCCTACCTGCAGCCTGTCCCACCAAACATCTTGGTGGAGTATAAACAGTTCGACCTCGTGGAGGTCTGGAACAGGAGAGGGTGGTGGCCGGCGGTGATCATCCGTACAACCCCTCATGATCAGTTCCTTGTAGGACTGGCAGATGGGACGTGCCTCTTCGTCGACGAGAGTGAGCTGCGCATCTGCCAGGCCTTCCGTCTGGGTGATCCTCCGATGTGGCACTACTACAAATTGTAGGAAGAAGTAGTTTTTCTTTTGCCTTTTGATGTATCGAACTACCTTTCTTCAGTTTAAATAAAATGTGCCTTTCTTTTGTTTATGGATTTCTCTTTGGATTCTGTATCTACATTCTCAAGTACAGTTGACAAAATGAAGAATAGGGAAAAATAAGAATTAAAAACTCAAGGTAAAATAAAACAAAACAAAATAGAACACACAACACACGAAAACAAAGAAAATTTTTAAAGAAGTAGAAAATATTTTTGATATTTATGATATGTATAAAGAAAGTATTTTTGATGTTTTATTGAGAAAAAGAAGTAAAAATAAAATAAAAAAATAAAAATAAAAATAAATAGAGGAAAATAAATATACAGAAAGGATACATTCGCTCCTAATGATTCTTGTCTAAAGTCCGATTCCGAGGCATTCTGAATTTCGGAATCAATCGGAAAATCAGTTGAATTTCGGAACAGATTCAACTTCCATCATTCCAAGGCCTTGAATAATGAATCTCGATGTTTCCATCTTCAACATGATCTTTGATAAAGTGATATCTGAGTGCAATGTGTTTAGTCTTTGAATGTTGCACTGGATTGTGGCAGATCCGAATCGCACTTTCAAAATCACAGTAAAGTGGAATACGTTTCATACTGACTCCATAGTCTCTCAGTTGGTTTTGAATCCATATAATCTGAGAGGTGCATGAAGCAGCAGCAATGTACTCAGCTTCAGCTGTTGAGAGTGACACGCAAGTTTGTTTCCTTGATTGCCAGCTCACAAGTTTTCCATCGTGGAGTTGACATCCTCCCGAAGTGCTTTTGGAATCCAATCCACAACCACCAAGATCTGCATCGGAAAATGCTTCAACAAAGAACCCAGATCCTGACGGATACCATAGCCCAAGTGAGGTTGTTCTTTTGAGATATCGGAATATGTTCTTCACAGCATTGTGATGTGGCTCTCTGGGATTAGCCTGAAGTCTAGCACAGTAACATACAGCAAACATGATGTCAGGTCTACTTGAAGTAAGGTAGAGAAGTGAACCTATCATTTGACGGTAGAGAGTGATATGTGCTACAGGTTTGTCTAGTGAAGGAGTGAGTTTGGTTCCGAATGCCATCGGAACTTTGACTTTAGAATCTCCCTTCATTCCGAATTTCTCTAAGAGCGACTTGGTATAAGCTTCTTGATTGATGAAAATTCCTTCTGAGCTTTGTCTGATATTAAGGCCTAGGAAGAAGTTGATTTTACCCATTGAGCTCATTTCAAATTTTGTCTCCATCAGTTTTCGGAATTCAGCCGTTAGGCTTGGATGTGTAGATCCGAAAATGATATCATCGACATAGATTTGAACAATCATCAGATGACTTCCTTCCTTTTTGCGAAAGACGGTTGGGTCGACAAAACCTTGCTTGAACTTGGACTGCTTGAGAAACCGAGTCAAAGTTTCATACCATGCTCTTGGAGCTTGCTTCAGACCGTAAACAGCTTTATCTAACACATAGCAATGATCGGGATGTTTGCTGCTCACAAAGCCTGGTGGCTGTTCAACATAGACTGTTTCTTCTAATTCTCCATTCAAAAATGCACACTTAACATCCATCTGATAGACGTCGAAACCCTTGTATGCTGCATAAGCAAGAAAAATCCGAACGGACTCCAGTCTGGCCACTGGTGCAAACGTTTCTTCATAATCAATTCCTTCTTCTTGACAGCAGCCTTTAACTACCAGTCTTGCTTTGTTCCGAATGACATTCCCTTCTTTGTCTACTTTGTTTCGGAATACCCACTTCATTCCGAGAACTGATGCCTTCTCCGGAGTCGGAACTAATCTCCAGACCTTGTTGCGTTCAAAATTCATTTAGCTCATCTTGCATTGCTTGGACCCAGTCAGCATGATCGAGTGCAACTTTAACTGTTTTAGGTTCGATCTTGGAGATGAACGAGTGAAACATGCAAAATTCCACCTTTTAAAACAATGCAGCTTGCATTTCTTTAGCTTGAGCTCGAGTGAGAACGCCAGCAGATGTTTCTCCGATGATTTGAGATTGTGGATGATCTTTCGTCCATTTTATCATTGGAGGATAATTTGGATCATATTCAGGATTAATCTCTGGAATAATTTCTTCTGCTTCCGATTGTACCTCTGAGTGTGTGTCAAGGTCATTGTTTTCAATTTCATTCTCCCCCTGGAAGTTTGCATCGTTTCTTGTATCAGCAAGATCGGAGTTACATTGTCCAACTGAAGGAGTGCTTGTCTCTGATTCAGAAGAGATACCCTCCCCCTTAATAGGTACTGAACTCTCCCCGTGGATGGGTGCATCGAAAATGGGAGTTGGAGCATTAGGAGTGTGAGTAGTGTTCGGAATCGGAACATCTGTGGAGTTGTCGTGTGAAGTTTCGTTTTCGCTGACAGTACTGTCTATAATCTTCAGCAGCTCATCACGTTGGTTGTCTCTTGCTTTTGCTTCTGCTGATTTTGCGTTTTCTGGTTCATCGAACAAATTCATGAATTCCTCATATAGATCCTTAAGAGGAATTGTTGTTTTATTTGTTTCGGGAAAGATTTCTTGAGTCTTCGTAGTAGAGTGTTGTGCTCTTGAATTGCATCTATTATCAAAGGTGATGTAGTACATTTCTTCAATTTTCTGAGATCGTTTGTTCAGAACACGATAGGCCTTTGAGGTACGAGAGTATCCCATAAAAATACGTTCATCAGCTTTTTTATCCCATTTAACTCGTTTCTCTTTGGAGTTAAAAATAAAACACTTAGATCCGAAAACATGAAAGAATTTCACGTTCGGTTTTCTTTTGTTGATGATTTCATAGGGAGTGAGATTAAATCATTTGTTGATGTTTGAACGGTTCTGAGTGTAACATGCTGTTGCGATGGCATCACACGCATTTCAGCTTTGTTTTCCCAGCTCACACGCATCACACAATCGATCTTTTTCGTACTTGAGTAGCGGTAATCCTCGCACAAGATCACCAAGTACCAGTTTATTAATATCACAAAAGTTCATGTGAGATAAACGCCTATGCCATAGCCAACTATCATCGTTTGCAGCTTTTGTGAGTAAGAAATGGCGGGTTTTCCTTGAATGGGTCTCATGTCCAAAGGAAACATCTCTCCTTTTCGTTTTGACTTCAGAACGAGCTTTTTAGATTCCTTTTCAACTAGTTCGGAACCATGTTCATCAAATGAAACTCTAAGACCAGTTCCAACAACAAGTTGCGAAACACTGATTAGGTTGTGCTGAAGTCCTTCAACATATGCCACTTTTCGGATCGAAATTTCACCATTTGTGATCATGCCATAGCCTTTGATTTTCCCAGTTGCATTGTTTGCATAGCTGACTTTTCCTCCATTCGTTAGCGATCGATATTCTCGTAATTCTTCCTTCCTCCCTGTCATGTGACGCGAACAGCCACTATCAATATACCATTCTGGATCATACTATTCGTCACGTAGTACCTGCACAAATTAGAGAGATTTAGGAACCCAAACCAATGTGGGCCCATGTGAGAATTTACGAAAACTAGGAAATATGCATGACTTTTCAACCCAAAATGATTTTCTCACAGATGGTTGATTTTTCTTATTTTCAATTCGGAACACTGTCACTTTTGTGGATTTCCATCTTTCGTTAGCAAAACGAGATTTTGTAGGAATGAACGTGTTGGTTACTTGATAAAAATGAGTTTTCTGACTGCGAGAGTTATGAGTAGGATTTGGAAGTTTGACTGACTGAGATGAGGAGTTTGGCTTAGAAATAGCTGTTGGGTGAATCTTGTTGGTTTTGAGATTCTGTCTGGTTTCAGGTTCAGGGTAAAGCTTGGCTTTCCTGTAAAAACCCAAAAATGGTGACAAAATTAAATAAAAGTATATGGAGTTTCGGTTGAATTATGCTTTAATAATAGAAATTTCGTGTAAAAAGAGCAAAAATGGCATTTTCGTCATTTTGAAATATTTAACTTCATAACGAGATTTTAATATGTTAAAATGTTTTTAACGTGCAAAATAAGTTTATAAGTGAGGTAAAGCTATGAAAGTTAGAAGTTCTTACAATTTAAGCAAGTTAGGTGCTATTTTGAAAAAAATGGTAAAAAAGGGGCGAAATGGTCATTTGGCATGCAAATGACTTTGATGTAAAGAAAATTCAATGTTGGGGTCAAAATGAAAGAAAATAAACTTATAATGTCATAAAAATGTGTTTCTAAGCCACTTTGGGAAAAATAGAACTAGAGGGGGCTATAATGTAAAATGGCCAAGTATAAAAGGGGAAGAAATATCTCCCAGCTCTTAGAACACGGGAGAAGTCTCTCGAGAAGGCTAGAGGACACGGGTTCGCTGGATTCTTGAAGATTGGAAGCGTAAATGTGATACAAATCATTAGGAATTGAGGAATTCAAACTCACATAAGGTTAGTAATTCAATTTTCAACCTAGCTCCTCGTGTGTTCTTCACGGGATAAGTTGGAAACTGAAATTTTAGTTAGAGTTCATATGGTTTTAATGATTTCTAATATCATACACATCTTATGAACTAAGAAACATGTTAAAATCAAAAGATATGGTTGAATTGGGGAAAATCATGATTTTGGTCAAGAACCCTAGTTCACGGGTCCTTGTGATCAAAGATGATTTCAGTGAATAAAGTGAGTTTAATATGATAGAATAGATGAAAGGAACTTGTGTTGATAGTTAATTTGAAGTAATTTTAGTTTTTGGGATTAAAACCTTAAAAATGAAATTTTCATGAATTTGGATGGAATCAGTGATTCCATGGTTAAAAGACATGTTTAAATGATAGGTTTTGGTCCTGGAATGAGTCTAAAATGATTAAGTGAGTCATAAAGAACTTAATATGAGAAATTAGTGAATTACAGGACAAAAATCGGACTAAAACTGGTCTCTGCAGGTCATGCACGAGTCGTGCCTTTTAACCCTTGGGTTTGCACGAGTCGTGCACAACATGGGAACAAAAGAAATGTGCTTTTAAAGGTGCACGAGTCGTGCTCTTTATAGAGCAAAATATGCACGAGTCGTGCTCCTAAAGCAGGGGCAAAATGAAATGCAATTTGATGCTAGGCCTATCCATTTGATCTCCAATTGATACCTTAAGGATAATATGATATAAAAACATGGAAAATAATGTTAAATTGAGTATATGACTTTACAAGGGTATAATGGACAATAATACACCATGTAAATGATAAATGAAAGTAGCCAAGAAGAGGATAAGTGAAATAATGAATGTCACAACCATATTGTGATATGAGTCTAGTAAGATCTGAAATTCAGTGGTCCATACATACTGTTAAAGTATAACATGCTATTAATAAAATGTGAATAAACTCCTTAGGTACTTAAGGAGTAAAAGATCATGAATAGGAGGGGCGGGGAAAAAGGATGGTTCTAGTTAGACCTCTCTAACTAGTCAAGGTGAGTAATGTGTGGATTTTCGAGTACATAGCAAATGGAGTTTTATATAAAAGAATGAATTTTATGAAAAATGATTTGTGGGTCAAAATGGTTTTATGAAAGTTAATGTGATTAATGAGAAAGGAAATGGTTCTGCGGAACTAAAATGTTTCGTTAACTGGAAATGATTTTTGTGAAATAGTAAGTATAAAGTGATTGAGCCCTGATGATGAGAAAAGAAGTATCCGGATAAAGACCACGGCCTGCTGCGGTAGGGGTGGCAAAAAGACACTACTGGGATGGTACCTCCCGTCGCGAAGTAGTTGTCTTACCTTGATAGATGAATTCGTTTCATACTATTGGGGAAGTAGTTATACGGGTGCGCTAGTATAAAACCTACGGGTGCGCTCGTAGGAAATGTGCTCACTAATGAAAAGGAATACCTATGAGTGCGCTCATAGGAAATTAAGTAATTGGAAAATTTGGAATGTTTAAAGTATAAGAAAATTATTTTGGGTCTAAAACCCGTATTACTCACGAGACGTATGTCTTACGTGTTTTTTTATGCTATGTACTCAGGTAGCAAATGAAAGGGTAGATGACACGTTAAAGGAACAAGAGTCCTAGACTGATCAGAGTATGTACATATTTCCTTGAATTATGGTAATGTATTGAGCTTGTGACACCCCGTATTGAAACTGAAATTTTTTTATGGGAAATTTAACACGTAAATTGTTTTATGAAAATGTTGTATATGGGACGGGGTGTTACATTTCCCTTTTGAATTACTTGAGCTGAGGATATGAGTGTGATTCTTTGTTTTAGTTGAAGCTGAGGCTTTATGAATAGGAGTTGGATTTTGCTCAGATTTTGGAGTTTTCACAGATTTCGGAATCGGAATGGAATTGGCTTTCTGGGTTGGGTCTAAGTCGTTTTTGTTTCTCCAGAATTGTTTTCTTTCTTTCAAATTCTTTTTGTACCTCGCATTCATCTGTTTCCTTTTGGCAATCAGCTTTTCAGGAGACTTATGAGTACGAGATGTTGAGCAGTGATTAGAATCAGATTTGAAATTACTTGACTTAGAGTTTGAAAGAACCTTTATGCCCCATGATTTATTTTGTGAAACAAAGTTTTTGCTATTCAACGATCCAGAGATGTTTTTACCACGAGACTTCCAAGAGGTCATTTCGGAAAGACCTTTGGTTTCATCCGAATTGTCAATCGGTTCCGACCAAAAGTAAGTGTCACAGACATCGGAATTATCGTTATCAACCAGGACTTTAAGTTTAGTTACATCTTTAGAATTCAGACCTGGTTTAACAAAAACTTGGTTTGGGATGGTCTGAATCTTTGGAAAAACAGTGGCTTGTTCGTTTAAGGCTTGTGATCCTTTATTTTCAATAATCCTCGCAAAAGCGACAGAATTTTCAGAAATGAGATTTTTCTTAGTATCAGTAGAATTGTTTATGAATTCCGAACAGTCAATTTCATCCTCAACTGATATCTCACTCATTTCACTTTCATCAAAATCAGAAATATTCTCATTAATGGGAGTATTATCAGAATTTAATTTAGAGCATAATGAGTGAAAGTTTTTCAAGGTTGCTGTTTTAATTTCCTCATGATCATTTTCAGAAAAATATTCTTTAACCATGTTTTTATGTTCTTTGGACTGAATGTAACTTTCAATTTTGTCAAGTCCAATACGATATGCTTCCGAAACATCATCAGATGAAACAATGGTTTCACACCTGTAGCATTCAGCATCAATTTCGTCCTCTTTCAATTCACGAAAGGGCAAAATCATTTTGTGTAGACCCCTGCCTATATCACAGTCAAGATGCAATTGAGTAATATTATTGTAAAGATGTTTTGCGATTAAACAAAAAATATTCCTCTGTTTGACAAGAATTAAATTACCCCTTTAGACATAAATGATATCGTCTCGTGCTCTAACTAATTCACTATCCAACGCCTCAATTCTCATTCACCTCTCCTCATTCTTATTCGATACCCTGCTCAATTGATCATTTAAGTTAGAATTACTTAGACGTGTTCTTTTTAAGCTATCACTCAAACTGGAAACAGTAAATCTAAGATCATCTAATTTGTTATCATAATTGGAAGAGCAAATATTTAAAGATTTAAGGATAGAGCGTACCTTGTTGACCACAGCCTCGCATTCCTCTACCTGTTCCGAAACAGGTTTCGCAGTAAAGCAACTTGCTGAAGTTTGGCACCCATCAGTAGAGTACCCTCTGCTTTCGGAATGGTCAGTCTTCACCATCAGACATCGTCCGTGCGTCGAATTTCTTACCTCCTCATCTTCCGAATCCGTTGACCAGACCTCAACGGCACCGAACTCGCTATCCTCCTTGACCACGAAAGCTACTTTGGTAGTTGAAGCATCGTTCTTTTTCAGTTCCGCAATCTTCTTTGCGTAATATGCTTCATCTTTTACCTGCTCCTTCTTCTCAGTTTGTTTTCGGAGCAAGCAGTCTTTCACGAAGTGGTTCTTGCCTTTGCAGTAATGGCAATCATAACCCGAGTCACCAACAAGCTTATTTTCTTCATCACCTTTCTTTTTCTGGTTTTCTTCCGATGTCTTTTCGGAATTAAAACCTCCCTGTCGGCTTCGGTTTTTATATTTAGAGAAGTTTTTCTTGAAGAACTTCTTGAGATTTGAGACCATCAAAGCTTTATCTTCTCTGGTCAGATCATCGTCGGAGAAATCTGAATCAGAATCGATTTCAGCAGATTTCTTCCCAGCGGCAACTAAAGCAAGCGAACCAAGACCAACAGTCGCTTTAGCTTCCGAAGTAACTTCCTTTTCATGGGAGTTAAGGATTCCCACAACTTTAGCCAGAGTGTAAGTTTTAATCCGTTCATGCGCTTTTATTGTTGAAACAATGGCCTTTCATTCGGAACGAAGACAATCTAGAAAAGTGACCTTCTGCTCAATTACAGTCCGAGCAATTTTGTACTTTAACAATCGACTAAGAAGATGGTTGTAGCGATTGAATGTCTGGTTTAGAGTTTCTTCCGGACCTTGTACAAAAGATCCGAAATCGGAAAGAAGAGTGGTCTGAATTGAGTGCTCGAGGTCAGCATCTCCAGAGTACAACTCTTTAAGTCTATCCCAGATCTCTTTAGCCGTCTCGTATGAACTAACCAGGCGAAGAGTGTCTGCTTGGAGAGCGAATCTGATAATTTTGAATGCTTTAATGTTGCACATCAGTTTATCCTTCTCGTCTTGAGGAATGTCGGTGTGAGTAACAAGCATATTGTTGTATTCTTTTAGGGTTTTGATAACCCTCCTTGTGGCCGTATGGGCATGAGTTTCTTCAGTAATAGCTTGCCAAATCGTTGCTCCATGTTCTTTAATGCCAAGAACATAATCTTCAAAGTGCAACGCCCAAACCTCATATTCTTGAGTAAATAAAATTGGAGTCCTGGTGGTGGATCCAATGCTGCTTGAAAGATTGAATGACTGAGTATGTGAGTCGTCAAAATCCATTGAAACTTGTTTATGGTTTGAATCAGAAGTGTAAGAATAGATCAAAAGAAGAGTCTAACGTAAAGATCAAGGTTTGATATCCAAAATCGATCAAAACGATGAAGATAATCAAAGACAGATCAGTGAATAACACTAACTCCTGCTCTGATACCAATTGTTGACACAAAAGTGTTGGATCGAGATTCAAACAATGCGGAATAAGAAAGATAAACAAGAACAGGAACAAACAATAAGAAGAACTGATGTCGAATGATTTAAATGCAACTCAAGAACAATTCGATGTGAACTATTCTGTATGAGTGTCGTAAAAGATTACAAAAGTTAACCCTAATTAGGGTACGTGCATACTATTTATACAAAAACTAAGTATGGAAGGACAGGCCCATTCCATAACCGATAGCTAAACTAAAGGCACTAAATCTGGCGATTAATCCGATCAGCATCTTTGACTCAATCTTTATTTATGACTCAACAATTTGGGTCAACCTTGAGTCTTTATTGAAGGAACACAAAAATATAAAGACAAAAAGCTTACTTGTTTTTTAATTGATTTCAACAACTTCAAAATTATTCCAAACAAAACTCTGAAAGTTGCAGAAAGTCGTTACACTCTTATTTTGAACAACGTAGCCAGTGGTGATACCGTGGAAACTAATCTTGAAACAAACTTGAAGTTTTTGGAAGGTCTTGGTGTCGCATGGACTATGGTTAAAATCATTTTACAGGAAAATGGAAACTTGGAAAAGCTCAATCTAAATCAATTATGCAGAGAATTGCTGGCATAGGAGTCCACTGTAACTTCACAGTCTCAAAGACTTGGTGGACCCCTGGCTCTCATTGCTAGTAGCTATGATCCTTCCACAGTTCTTCCACATGACACAAAAAATCAAGTTATCATTGATACAGATGAATCTTACATATTGGAATACAATGATGACGATGAAGATTTCAAGCAAGAGTATGCCATGCTTGTTAGACAATTTCAGAAAAAACTACTACAAAGGAAACCACACCATCGCCACCACCATTCTATAAAACAAATATTCTAAGACAATAACCACCGCAGAATCAAAGTGATCACAGTTCCAACTCACACTCCAACAATAATCAGTAGTACAATCTCAAATCTTCATCCGAAGACAAGGGATAACCGTCCGGATAAAAAGAGTAGAGTTAGGACTCAGTTGTATGCTTATAGTGTGATTAGGTCTCAATCATTATGTGAAGGACTATAGAGCCAAAAATCCCAAAGAGAATGTTGTGAAACAAAAAGCCTTTATTGCAAGAGGAGAAGAAGAACTTTGGTCATTTAATGAGGGTGATGTTGTTTCCACTAGAATTGGCAAGTAGTGTTTTATAGCAAAGAAGAAAGAGGTTGTTGGTCCTCCTGCTGATTTATGGTCTTCCAGATCAAAAAACGAAGTAGTGTCTGTGAAGAAAAAATTTCTGCGTTATGGTCAGCAATGCATCATCCAGCCGCATCATAATCGAACAGCTACGAGACATGATCTCTTCTAATAATTTTTTAACTGCCTGTGAACCATTCTTAGAATTTTTTTTTGCAGATCTTTTAGAAGCCTTAACCTCTTACCAAACAGTATTAGAGGACAAAGACCGTGTCCATCAAGAGTTGTTCCACCTAAGAGACATATTTGAGAGAAAGAAAACTAGGATTGAGTCATTAGAAAGAGATGTTTCTTTAGAAAAAGATGTTAGGACCTTACCTGCAAACAATAGTCTTTATTATGTTAGTCAACGTGATGTTTTAATGAAAGATAATGTTCTTTTAAATACCAAAATTGATAGTTTACATGTTTCATCAACAAATATTTAGAAAAGTGAACATACAACAAAGAATTTTTTGTATACTGGGTCAAATGGAACTGGTTTAAAAGGAAAGCCACAAACACCTCTTGAGGAACTCAAAAATGATGCCGGACATTATATGGGAACAGTACCATACTTTAAATATTATGCTCGTCTTGCATCTCCTCCAAATCTTGAAAATGAACCCATTTTTCACGAATTTCAGATTCGAAGTCATATTCCAATAACTTTTCCAGATCTTCAAACATCGGTTTTTGAAACATTGACACCTCATACTCTCTCAAGAAAATAGAATGCAAGAAAATCATAAATTTTGTTCCATCTTTGTCAAACAACTGTAAAATCAAAGAAATAATTTGTAATCCTTCTGATCAAACGTCGGATAACTCTGTAGAGGAAAATGGGATTATTTGGGCCTCTACAGACGAAGATGATGAGGATGGGGACGAAATGAGTATCATAGAACAAATTCCTATGAAATTCATCTCATCCGTAGTCACACCATCAACAGTTACTTTAACTACTGCTGTAGAAAAACTAGTCCCATTTCAAAAATCATTATGACTCATCCTTTGTCAAAATCATGTTCAGTTCAAAGAGTTATAGAAACAGAAAAATTTGATTCAATCGAAACTAATATGTCTAAGATTGAAAACATTCCTTCTGCTGACTTCAAGAAGAAAAACCCTATAGTATGAGAATGTTCCAATTCCAAAGATAATACGACCGATGTACCTTTTTTAGAAAGTACAATAAAAAAGCCAATTAGAGTTTATCAGAGGAAAAGCGAAAATCCTATTTAGTCAACTCTAAACTATAGTGATGTTGTGTCTCCCAAGATAGAAGCAAGAGAAGTTGTTGCAAAGGAGATCAATAGCTGCCAAAATAGTACAGGAAAAGAAATCTAGTGTTCCAAGACATAGGGGACCTAGGTACAACAACGAAAAGACTATCCATGTTACTTCTAAGCAGACCAATACTGAAAAAGTCACTTATGTCCCGCTGTCACATTACCTGATAAACAAAAGCTTGTCTTTGAAATAAAAATTCATTTGAAGACAAAATCAAATGCGCAAGGAAAAATTATCTCTCGTACGAAGAATGTGCCTATTCATGAAAAGAGAGAACCAAAATCCATTTCTACTAACAAATTTTGTTTTTGGGTTAATGAGAAAACTCTCTCATTTTGTGTATACTATGCTAATGATGTCAAACCAAAAAAGAAATCTAAGTCTCAGCAAAATTAACAATAACCCTTCAACCTTGTCTTTGTGATGCTAGCTTCCATGTTGAGTTTGATAGATTACACAACTATGTTTTCACCGAAGATCGTTCAGAATGCCTTATCGTTTCAGGAAGAAATTACAATATGTACCCTTGGATATACAATTAATGGTTGGGAAGTCACAGTGGTGCCTGCTGTCCAGAGCAATTCCTGATGTTAGTTGGTTATCACATTGTAACGACCCAAATTTCCAACCAAAAAATTTTCATTTATTTCCAAAATACAAACATAGTTTTTATTACAAATAAAACTGTTTCAAAATAAATCTCAAACTAACAGTAGAAAGTATTTCAAAATCGTAACATAAAACATCAAAATAAGGTCCCGTGTATACGATGCGCTACCGTCAAGCCTTGCCCTTTCCCTTGTCATTAAAACTACCTGAATATGTTTTTGAAACAACGGGTAAGCACAAAGCTTAGTGAGTCCACAAATTACCATATATGCCTATATATCTAACAACCTGGCAACGAGAACGACCCGACCCTACGCCTGATACAACACCTATGGGTGCCTATGATACAACACCTATGGGACACGAGATGGTTCTACCCATGATACAACACCTATGGGTTCTCGGTATAATCCCTGCCCATGATACAACACCGATGGGACAAGGCGAAAGTCTAACCCGTGATACAACACCGACGAGTGAACATGCATCAGTACTGAGCCCAACAACAGATAACAACCACAATTATAGAACAAATCATATAACTATAAATAACACGCAAGTTGCCTAACATGCAACCACATACAGTAAGGTGATGATACTCACGTGTCTAACAGTCAAATCGGAAACCGCTTCAATCGATATTTAAAACTTCGATACACGATCAAAGGTATGCAATCAGAATCTCAAAAGACGTGCCTCGGCCTTCAAAACCTTATGAAAAATGCTTTGAACACACTCCAGGTAGTGGGAAAAGATTAGGGTTTCCGAACCCCTTATTAGGCGGAAATGAGCCTCTATTTATAGGCTTGAGGAAGCTAGCGCCGCTAACTCCAAGGTTAGTGCCGCTAACCTTGGTCCTCTAGAAAACCAGGTTTGCGCAGCCCCAAAATCGCAACAGGCCGGATTCTCCTCAACAGATAATTCACGCCACTAAGTTGAAAAGTTAGCGTCGCTAACTACATTAGCGTCGCTAATGTTGAAAGTTAGTGCCGCTAACTTGGGATTTTGGCAAAATTGGGAACGGGTCTTACAATTCTCACCCACTTGACTGAATTTTGTCCATGAAATTCATGTGTGCAAACAATTCTGTGTAGTGCTTTCGCATTTCCTCCTCAGGTTCCCAAGTCCATTCGGACCCCTTACGATGCTGCCACTGCACCTTTACTATCCCTATCGGCTTATTCCATAAAGTCATTGTTTTTAGTTTAATGATCGCAATGGGTCGTTCTACATATTTCAAGTACTCATCTATTTGGATATCTTCCAATGGTACAATCACAGTTTCATAGGTAATGCACTTCCTTATTTGAGAGACGTGGAACATGTCGTGAATCTGGCTAAGTTGCTCGGGCAGCTCCAACCGGTAAGCTACCTTACCCACTCGTGCAACAACTCGATATGGTCCGATGTACCTAGGGCCAAGCTTGCCCCGTTTTCTAAACTCCCTTCCAAGGCGACACCTTTAGGATGACATAATCCCTAACGTGAAATTCAAGATCGGACTGTCGCCTATCCGCATAGCTTTTCAGCCCACTCTGAGCCGTTAGCAACCTCTCACGAACTCTCTAAATTAATTTTGTTGTCTTGAGTACTACCTCAGTACTTCACAATGCCCGTTGACCGACCTTGCCCCGGCAAATAGGAGTTTGACATTTCCTTCCATACAACATCTCAAAGGGAGCTTTGTCGATACTTGCATGATAACTGTTGTTATAGGAAAACTCATGTAATAGGAGATGTGAATCCCAACTCCCACCGAAGTTGATAACGCATGCCCTAAGCATATCCTCTAATGTCTGAATTGTCCTTTCACTCCGCCCATCCGTCTGAGGATGATATGCCGTGTTAAAATAAAGGCAGGTGCCTAACTCCTCATGAAACTTCTTCCAAAACCTAGTGGTGAAACGAACATCCCGATCGAATATCACTGAGACAGGTATACCATGCTGAGAGATAATCTTGTATACGTAGACTCTAGCCAACCTCTCTGTAGAAAAAGTCTCCTGAATTGGAATGAAACGGGCACTTTTAGTCAGTCGACCCACAATAACCCGTATAGTGTCCATTTGTCGAGGGGTCCTTGGTAACTTTGTGATGAAGTCCACGGTGATATGCTCCCACTTCCATTCCGGAATCTCAAGAGGCTGCAACTTACCATGAGGCCGCTGGTGCTCGGCCTTGACCCTTCGACAAGTCATACACCTTTCAACAGACCATGCTACTCCCCTCTTCATGCCTGGCCACCAATAATCCTCATGCAGATCCCTATACATTTTCGTCGCTCCGGGGTAAATAGAGAACTTGGATTTATGTGCCTCCTCCATCAAAGTTTGACGAACCCCGCCCACTTGCGGCACCCAAATTCTCCTGTAACGAGTTAACAGGCCTCTGTTATCCCTGGCCATAATAAACAACTGACCCATAATTCTTTTATTCTTTTTATTATCGATCTTGCTTGCCTCAATCTGAGCTTTTCTTATTAGCTTGAGCAGTGGTGTAACTATCGTCATCCTCAGACAAATGCCCCGAAGGGGCGCACCTGCAACCTTATGACTTAGAGCATCCGCCACCACATTAGCTTTTCCAGGGTGGTAATGTATCTCATAATCGTAATCCTTCAACACATCTAGCCACCTGCACTGTCTCATGTTCAGATTTTCCTGATCCATCAAATACTTCAGGCTCTTATGGTCAGTATAGATGGTATACTTTACTTCGTATAAGTAATGTCTCCAGATATTGAGAGCAAAGACCACCGCTCCCAACTCTAAGTATGAGTAGGGTAACTAGCTTCATGGGGCTTCAACTGCCGAAAGGTGTAAGCAATCACCCGACCTCGCTGCATCAGCACTGCCCCTAACCCAGAAATAGATGCATTGTAATAGACCACCTTACCCTCTGAGCGTTCAGGTAAAGTCAACACTGAAGCTTCACATAGCTTCCGACGCAAAGTCTCAAAAGCATGCTGCTGTTCCTCAACCCCATCGGAAAGTAACTTTTTTCTTAGTTAACCGAGTCACGGGTACAACAACCTTTGAGAATTTCTGGATGAAATGACGGTAATAACCGGCTAGACCCAAGAAACTCCTAATCTCCGAGGGAGTCTTTGGGACCTCCCACCGCATAACGGCCTCTACCTTAGTCGGATCTACCATGATACCATGCTCGTTAATGACATGGCCCAAGAACTGGACCACCCGTAGCCAAAAGTCGCACTTGGACAATTTCGCATAGAGTTTCTCCTTCCTTAAAGTCTCCAATACTTCCCTCAAATGATGCTCGTGGTGCTCCTTGGTCCGGGAATATACCAAGATATCGTCAATAAAAACTATAACCGACGGATCCAACATTGGCCGACACACTAGATTCATCAAATCCATGAAAGCTGCAGGGGCATTAGTGAGTCCAAACGACATCACGACAAACTCTAAGTGGCCATATCTTGTTCGAAAAGCCGTCTTCTGGATGTCTTCATTCCATACTTGCATTTGATGGTACCCTGACTGTAGATCGATTTTTGAAAACCATGAAGCGCCCTGCAACTAATCAAATAAGTCATCGATGCAAGGCAATAGATACCGATTCTTTATCGTAAGCTTGTTCAGCTCGCAATAATCTATGCACATCTTATTAGAAGCATCCTTCTTATTAACAAATAGAATAGGCGCTACCCACAGCGAGCAACTTGGTCGAATAAACCCATTATCCAATAATTCCCGAAGTTGAATAAACAACTCCAACATCTCTGGAGGTGCAAGACGATACGATACCTTAGCTATCGAAGCCGCACCGGGGGTTAAGTCGATCTTGAACTCCACTTGCGTCTCATGTGGCACACCAGGCATGTCCTCGAGGAAAACATCGGGAAACTCCCAAACCACAGGTATATCTCCTGTTTTCTTCTTTGACTTTTCTTCCAGGACGTCTAAAAATATGCCACAAACCCCGAGCCTCCATGTTGAAAATGTTTGCGTGCCCTGGCAGCTGAACAAAAAGCTGCACCGTGATTCCTCCTTTCGCCCTTTACGACTAGTTCTACCCCACTTGGGGTTTGAACCCATACTCGCTTGTTCCTACAATCAATCCATGCTCCGTGCTGGCTTAAACAATCCATCCCGATAATAAATCGAGTGTCGCTCAACGGTATAGGGATGAGATCAATCAAAAACTTTATTCCTTGAATTATCACTTCAATACCCAGATAAATGCTAGGTGCTTAAACGGTTTTGTCATCAGCGATCTCGACTTCTAACGGGCGACGAAGAGCTCCTAAAGCAATACTAAAACTCTTGCCCAAAACGGCAGACACAAAAAAATGACTGGCACCCGAATCAAAGAGTACAAAAGTAGGTGCAAAGTTGACTAAGATAGTTCCTAATCAAAGCATAATAGATATGATAAGTAAATGCACCAACGTGAGTCAAATAAAGAAAGAGTACCCGTAACGACGTCGGGCGCTTCCAGTGCCTCCTCGGCTGTCATGATGAATGCTCGACCCTTGGGCCTAGGGGTTTCCCCTTTCCCTTGCCTACCATCAGTAATACGAAGTGTAGTGGGTGTCGGATTTTGGACCGCCCCTTGAACAAGACGAGGACACTGGGCTTTGAAATGACCCACCTGATTAGAGTTAAAACAGATATTCGCCTCCTGCCGACAGTCGCTACCATAGTGGCCTTCATTGCCATACTTGTGGCATACCAACACCCAGCAACGCCCTTCATGGTTCCTCCCACACTTGCGACACTGACCGTGGCTCTTTTGTCCATGTTTTCCCTGATCCGCCCCTTTAAACTTCTTTGACGCCGGCTGAGTCTGGGTAGGCACCTGGCGCTTCTGCCTTTGTTTGTTTTCCAGTTCCAGTTCTCGGGCCAGAGCGGCCACGATCATGTCAGTAAGAGTTTGGTGCCTAGCAGCCGACACAAATTCTTGAATGTCTGTTCAAAGCATTGCCAAGTATTGGGTCATCCGCATACGCTCGGTTGCCACAAACTCTGGATAGAAGGGCGCTCGTTCATTAAATTTCTTGGTGATCTTCATCACCGTCTCAGTGGTCTGGGTCAAATTTAGGTATTCCTGAGCCAAACGTTCCATCTCCACCTGTGGAACATACTCCAGTCTGAACTGATCCTTGAACTGGGTCCACGTAATAGTATCCAACTGAGCAATGGTGAGATCCTTCGTCTGTAGTTCCCACCAATCCTTCGCACCCTCTCTCAAAGATTCACCGCAAACTTCACCTTGGAGTTCTCGGGACACGAACAGGTGTGGAAAGCACCCTCCACGACAGAAATCCACTGTATGCTAACAATCGGATCTCTGCCCCCTTCGAACAGGTGAACATGCCAAAAGATCCTGATAATTCGCATCCATGGCCCTTAGTGGGCCATGTGTAGCCAATCTCTCCTCAAGCATTGCCCATAGTTTAGACTTAATAGTACCAAAGAACTGAGGTATCACAGCCAACACCTCTCGCGAAACCTCCTACGCTATCATGTTGCGGAGGTTCTCATCATTCGGGCTCGCCCCACTCGAGGTACCCATATCTGCTCCACCGTTACTTCGGGTGATCGCCATTCTGAGAAACATTTATTTATCAATACATGATTCACACTCTTTTACCCAATTACTCGACGCTTTACAACTCTTGTTGACTACCCTTGACTCAGGCGTGAATCCTGTGCTTTCGGTAGTACGGGCCCAGTACTACCTTCCACACCTATTCCCACCTGTTCCAATTTCATCAACCATCCTCCCAAATTGTCGCTCATACGCTGATGAACCATTTCCTATGACTCATGCGGTCTTGCACCGTGGTGCCTAATCACTTGGCCTAAATCTCACATCCACCCGTGCCTAAAAGAACTAATGCTAACGCCGTCGAGTCACCTTGCCGACACTCGATTGTATGCAGTCGGAAATACAATAGACGTTTGAATAAATTATCTTACCTAAAGTCACAACCAAACAAGGAACAGCCAGTAAGGCCAGACCAAAATTCTTAGACCATCTTATCCTAATTGCATATAACCTACCGCATTCACTAAGTAACCTAACCGCATTAGCATAGATTCTAAAGTAGTACGTGTCACACAAAACAAACATTAGAATATCTTAATCCAGGCAATTCTCACATGCATTTCCTGACTAGGTATTCTACAATAACATATATCATCACATAGTACAAACTTGGCATGGGTAATTAGGAATCACAAAACTTACTTGATCTCGGTTGACGGTTCGCATCGCATCTCCTTTTATCTAATTAACTTTTCAAAAATCATTTTCTTAACGAAAAAACTCTCAGTCCTAAGTTTGAGTTTGGATACCTAATACAGTTCATCCAAATCCCTCAAACCAAGGCTCTGATACCAACTTGTAACGACCCAAATTTCCAACCAAAACTTTTTCATTTATTTCCAAAATACAAACATAGTTTTTATTATAAATAAAACTGTTTCAAAATAAACGTCAAACCAACAGTAGAAAGTACTTCAAAATCACAGCATAAAATATCAAAATAAGGTCCCGTGTACGCGATGCGCTGCCGTCAAGCCTTGCCCTTTCTCTTGTCATTAAAAGTACCTGAAAATATTTTTGAAACAACGGGTAAACGCAAAGCTTAGTGAGTCCATAAATTACGATACATGCCCACATATCTACAACATGGCAATAAGAACGACCCGACCCTACCCGTGATACAACGTCTACGGGTGCCCATGATACAACACCTATGGGACACGAGGCGGTTCTACCCATGATACAACACCTATGGGTTCTCAGTATTGGCCTTGCCTATGATACAACACCGATGGGACAAGGCGAAAGTCCAACCCGTGATACAACACCGACGAGTGAACACGCATCAGTACTGAACCCAACAACAGATAACAACCAAAATTATAGAACAGATCATATAACTGTAAATTACACGAAAGTTGCCTAACATGCAACAACATACAGTAAGGTGAGGATACTCACCTGTCTAATAGTCAAATCGGAAACTGCTTCAATCAATACTTAAAACTTCGATACACGATCAAAGATATGCAACCCAAATCTCGAAAGACGTGCCTCAGCCTTCAAAACCTTCTGAAAAATACCTTGAACACACTCCAGGTCATGAGAAAAGATTAGGATTTCTGAACCCCTTCTTAGGCGGAAATGAGCCTCTATTTATAGGCCTCAGGAAGTTAACGTAGCTAACTGCTAACCTTGGTCCTCCGGAAGACCAGGTTTGGTCATCCCCGAAACCGTAATAGGTCGGATTCTCCTGAACAGATAATTAGCGTCGCTAAGTGGAAAAGTTAGCGTTGCTAACTACATTAATGTGGCTAATGTTGAAAGTTAGTGCCGCTAACTTGGGCTTTTGGAAAAATTAGGAACCAGTTTTACAGACATCATCGTCTCGCACATCTGAACTTCAAGTATATCAACAATCTCATAACACGAGAGTTGGTACGAGCATGCTATTGCTAAAATTCAACAACAATACTGTCTACGCAACTTGTGGGCATAGGAAGCAAAGTAAGAAATGTCATCCATTGATTATTGAAAGATCAATCAATGAACCTCTTCAACTTCTACACATGGATCTGTGCGGAACCTCTGTCTTTGAGAGCCTCTCCAGGAAGAAGTATATTCTTGTCATAGTTGATAATTATACAATATTTACTTGGGTTTTCTTCTTACGTCATAAGTTCGAGGCTGTTCAAGAAATCATCAAATTCATCAAGGCAGTTGAAGTCAAAAATAAGTTGTAGGTCCACAAAATTAAAACCGATTATGGCACTGAGTTCAACAATGCTCTTCTTAACAATTTTCTTGTTGAGAAAGGCATTGAACATATGCTCTCTATACTCCCCAACAAAATGGTGTCATCGAGCGAAAAAACAGAAATCCTGTCGAGTCAGCAAGATTGATGCTCAACTTTGCAAACCTACCTCTTCACTTTTGAGCCGAAACTGTTTCGAATACATGCTTCGTCCAAAACCAAAGCCTTATCAACAAGCGTCTCAAATGTACTCCGTATGAAGGCTTGAATGGTAAGAAACCTAATGTTAAATTCTTTCATATATTCGGTTGTAGGTGCTTCATAAATAACAACAAGGATCATCTTAGCAAATTCCAACCAAATACTGATGAAGCAATTTTCTTAGGTTATTCGATTAGAGGTGTAGCATACAAAGCTCTCAATCGGCGAACCAGGATGATTTTGAACAAAGTTTTGATATAAACTTTGATCACAACTTCATCCGCAATTCAGAAAGACAAACTGCTACCTCCCACATCTTTGAGAGTCATACGTTTTCTATTTCGATCTGGAACTCATTTTATTAATCTATCTTTTGAATAATTTAAAAGAAAATAAATAACAAATTAGTTATAATTACAATAAAATAATATTATAAAATATTATATTTATTGTTCATTGCAATGTGAAGTCATGTACATATTTTCTTAAAGTGCTAAGTTTTCTAGCAATCAAGCCCAATATATAAACATATGGTTTTTACTTTTTACATACATGAGTGTCTTGTTGATTTTAAGGGCTTGTTCGAAAAATGAAAATAGACCTCAAAATATACTTTCTTTTTAATTATAAGCAAAATGCATTAATACTACGAAGAGTAAAAGATGACCCATAAATTTTTAGCGGCAGACTTTGCGAGGGATTGCCAACGTATTGCAATGTATTAAAGACGGATTATTGACATATTACAAAGGATAGCAACTCATTACAAGATATTAACGACGGAATACTGACAGATGACAACAGATAACAAACACAGAGTTACTTAGATTTATAACAATCGATAAAACAGAAAAAAAAAAAAAAACCGAAATTTTAATATACTATAATTGGTTAAACATATCAACTAAGTTAAATCAACTACGATATATAATTTAATATAAACTCTTACAACAAGTATTTTTATCCCCACCATTAATTAAACCATTTTATAAGATGCATTTTTTCCATGGAAGGAAAAAGTCCTTTTCCAATATGAAATATGAAGTGTTCTTTTCCTATTAAAGTAATCATGAGAGCGACTTTATTTTAAGAGACACTTTCTTATTTAAAAAATCAAAACTAATACAAATTATTTGAGATATTCAATTTAAGATGTATGTACATTTTATTTATTGAATTTTATCAGTTTACTTTATAATTTATTTATATAATTAGTTACACACAAGTTAGTTTCTATGTAGATGTCCCATTGACATCAATAATGGACATAAAACACGATAGACCCTGGTGCAATGGTTAGATGAAGCGTGGTAAAGCCAAAGTCTCATGGAAGACTGTATGTCTCCCTAAGACCCATGGTGGTCTGGGTATTCGTAACCTTGCTGTTTGGAATATTGCCCTTATGGCTTACCATACCTGGAGACTCCTTTCTAATAAGGATTCTCTTTGGGTCAGATGGATCCACTCGTACCGCCTTTGTGGGCGTAACTTCTGGGATGCCCCCAAGAAGCGCGGTACGGGCTATGCGTGGCGCAATATCCTCGACATGCGGGGAAAGATTAGGGGCTTTATTGTCTCCAAGGTTGGTGATGGCTGCTCTACGTCTGCTTGGTTCGATAACTAGCATCCTGCTGGTCCCCTCTCTCAGTTCTTATCCCCCCGTAACATCCATACTGCGGCTTCACTGCTGATTCTAAGGTTGCTGACCTTGTCCTCAACGGGTGTTGGGTGCGTCCCTATTGCTGGCAGGACTCCCATCCCGTTCTGCTTTCTCATAACCCCCATTCTCTTTCCACGTCCGTTCCTGATAAACTCCTCTGGAGATCTTGCGATGGTAAGGTCTCTCCTTTTTCGGTCCGTTCTGTCTGGCACTCTATACGCCCCTCGGACCAGCCTGTTGACTGGTATCATCTTGTTTGATACTCCCAGAATATCCCTAGACATGCCTTCATTCTCTGGGTTGCTCTCAAATATCAACTCAAGACCCATGATAAAATCAGAAGCTGAGAGACTAACGCCAACCTTATCTGTGCCTTCTGCGGTGATTGTTCCGATTCCCTTCCACATCTTTTCTTTAAGTGTTCATTCCCTTCTATGGTTTGGCATGATCTTCAGCATGTTATGAACCTCTCCTTCCCCACAAATTGCTGGTCGGATATCATCAATCTCCTCAAGCCCATCACTAAGGGTAAGACCGTTTGGTCCATTATCCGAAGACTTGTGCTTGCGGGAGCTATCTACCATATTTGGCAGGAAAGAAATAACCGGATTTTTAAGAATAAGGGACGATCGTATCATGTTGTTGTCAAGACTATTATTGATGATGTCCGTTGTAGATTGATGAGTCTCTCTATGAAACCTTCTCCTAATGTTATTTTGGCTAAAAGAGTATGGTCCCTACACTAACGTTGAGAGATGTATCTCCTATTTTCCACTGTGGTCTATTATTCTCTCATATCTCATCTTTTCTATTATATATTTCTCTGCTTGTATGGTTTGTTTTTTTGCAGGATGTTTGCTTTTTATGTTCCTGTTATGTTCTCTGGTTCCAAAACCTGTTTTGGTTCCTAGTATTGCCTTGTTGACCACTGGGGCCTGTCCCATGGGTCTTTTTATTGTTTATTTGGTGGGGAGTCCCCTGCCTTAAATTGTATTTATTCTTTTTATTAATAAAATTTGTCAGAGGTACCGTCCTCTTTACCCAAAAAAAACACGATAGACCCCATTTACGTGTGATATTTATTTAAGTTATAAAAAAGATAATAAAAAATGATAAGAATAAAGGTCGTGAAGTGGTGGTGGTTTAGAAAACAAAATGATGTGCTTTTGCAAGTCCACAATATGGACTCATCCTAAGGATAGATGGATTCATTTAGATCCTCTAACCCGATTGAACCCAATCCATATAAAATAGATCCCCCAATTACGGATCCACTTAGGAGAATATACAGATTACCTAAATAGAGCATCTCCGGTCTCCCATTCCTTTTTTGGTGTGCGTGTATTTTTCGTTTCGTGTATTTTGATTAACAGCGATATATTAAGCTGGTTCTAAATAGTTGCATTTTTATTTCCTAACCTGGGGCTAGTGTGCATCTCACAATTTCAAGTTAGCGTTTTTGATTTCTTCGGGGTAGGGCAAACTTTGGTAAATTTGTGAGTTTGCACTTCTTTCGTGTTGAGTTCGATTCGTGTGGCAGGGGTTTTTGGTATGCGTGATTTTTCTTAAAAGTTTAATTGCAAGGAAAAGACAATATTACAAGTTCGAGATAAAAATCTTAAAAGAAGAATTCATACTCAAACAATGTATTTATTGAGGAGATACAAAATATCCAAGTGGACAAGTTTTGCCAATTCTTAGTGGAAAGAACATGGTTGCTGTTTGGCGTCTTCAAAGTAAGATATAGGGGTATCTAGGTAAATTGCTATCTGGGGGAGGAAAACTGGTACGTAGAGGTGCAAATGAGCCGAGCCGGCTCGTGAGCTATCCGGGACCGACTCGATAAAAGCTCGGCATGAGACCGATTTTAAATGAGCCCGAGCCGAGCCGAGCTTAAATATAAGGCTCGTTTATTAAACGAGCCCGAGCCGATCCTGTGTCACCAAGCTCGATTAGGCTCGCGAGCCCTAAACGAGCCTATATATCTAATATAATATTTATTTTATATATATATATATATATATATATATATATATATATATATATATATATATATATATATATATATATATATATATTTCCTACATTAGAGTAAACGAGTTTGTTAATGATCTCGAGTCGAGCTTAAGCTCGTTTAGACTTGTTAAGAATTAAACGAGCCGAGCCCGAGCCCGAGCCCGAGCCGAGCCGAGCCGAGCCTGTATATTTCTTAACGAGCCCGAGCCGAGCTTAGGTCCATAAAACTCGTAACGAGCCGAGACCTATATATTTCTTAACGAGCCCGAGCCGAGCTTGGTCAGGATTGGGCTCGGCTCATTTGCACCCCTACTGGTACGAGTGGTTCTTTGGTCTTAGTTGGATACATGGGTTTTTTTTGGTTAAATGCTTACCATTGTTACAATCATACTAGAAATGGTTCACGTACAAATTTATTCTTCCTTTATACGAAGTAATCTATCCAGATGCATGATCATACTTGAAATATTTCTACTATGGAATAATTGCAGACATCAGATACCCTTTGCTCAACACCACTTTTACCCAATGACAACCATTGAAAAACCCAGTTGCAATATAAGTGTGTTGATGTTTCAGTGGTAGATATGACCGAAGTGGTAAGTATGTCGTGCACCCAGTCAATTAAATCTTTGATGAGAAATAAACACATAAAATTGATTTTTGTGTTATAAACTACTAATATACAAATAAAAATTATACACGATAAACTTATATGTGATACATTATTGGTGGAGAAATGTGAATCTAAATACCATTATTGTAACAATACTTTCCAACTGTGAATCCAGAAACGTCAAACATCATTCATCAACATCCAAAAAAAATGTTCTTTTACAACATGGTGTTATTTACATAAGATCGACATACAAGCTTATTATATTTTCAAAATCTATAACATTAGTGCTATCTTTTTAGATAATACGCAATGTAAATAGTTATATGTATTTCAATGGGGAACTCATTTTATTAACCAATATTTTGAATAATTGACATCGCAGCGGTCGTCATGCGGTCAAAAATAAGAAAATACTTAACACACTCACTTAGCACAGTGGAAGTCAGGGTCGATCCACAGGAGTTACGTGGTCAAAACAGGTGACAGATTACCAACTATAGTGCCACGCTATAGTTAGAGGACCTAGTTTCTAAGCTTTTGACTACTAATCCCAGAAAGCATAAATCAACACAATTCCAAACAAAGCATAAACTAAACTAAAACTTCCAAACAAACCTAGTTACTTACTGAAATCAGAAGTACATTTCTAATTCAGAAGCAAGCAAAGGTATCCAAACAAACATAAACAAGGCATAAACTAAACCAATAACTAAGGTCCAACTGAACAGTCACTGGCTAAAGTTCAAACCCAAATTCTAACCTAGTTGGTCACTGAAATCAATATGGGAAATCAGTCCAAACAAGGTCATACAAGCATCCAAACACAATCCAAACATGCACAATCCAATAGCAAGCATAAAACACCGAAAACCAACAATTACTTGTAACCAAATGATTATTAAAAAACATAAACTAAATCCAAATATCAGTGGTTGTCACTCCCAACGATACTAGCCAATGATTACCAACTATCTAGCTAAATGAAAATAAATTCTAAAACATAGAAATACCAAATATGAAGTTGCTGAAGCTTAATCTTGGAGTCAAAGAGCCTTGAGGTCGATTTTTCACCAGGTCTTTGCTAGGGTTTTCGGCTGAAAAAGCCTCTATTTATAGTTGCAAAATTCCCGCAGCCGTGCCGTGCGTAGTGATCTCTTCCCGTTTTCTCGGCATTTGAATTTGTTCCACCGCCTTGAACCCGCGTCGCGCATTGAAGATTTCCGCGGCGCGCGTACGTATTTTCCTGATATTGCCTTGATCTTCAACTTGTTCCAAATTGCACGCTTTTAGTCCCTGTTTTCATTATTTTCTTCCAAACAAGTACTGGCACGAAAAGTGAGAATATCACGATATATATGATATAATTTCACTAAGAATAGGGCTCAACAACGACTAAAATATGTGATATTACTAGGCGTTGTCAACACCCCACACTTGTGCCTTGCTTGTCCCCAAGCAAGAGAGTTTTTAATAGATTTTAACTAAGATTCAAACAATTTTTGACTGTGTTCAGTTTCAAAGCTTATTGCCTTATGAGTTAGAGTGAAATAGTTCATGAAAACATAATCGGAATGTTCTTTGGAATTCATGGCTTTCTAGAGAACCCTTGATTACAAATTTTCTGTCCACAATGAAGTGTACTTACTCATTCAGATTCTAAAGGCCATTAAGGAATTGTCCATGACTTTCGATGCTGTCCGTGTAACGAGCTTTCGAAAATACCATCCCATACCAGACGATCTTAGGTGGTAAGGTGCATAAATGCCTCTTTGAGGCCACCCTTTTCGGACCTATCGGCTCAAACAACAAAGGCCACAGATTGACATTTCCTTCCTAAATTCCAATCCTAAAACAGTCCAATCGTCTAACTCCTAAAACTCAACTTATTTGACTCAACTAATAGCATGATCACAACTAAATAGTATTTCTCGAAAAATACTAATGCTATAAACAATCACAAACTATTCATTTCAAAATTATAATCTAATAAAATTTTGAAAAAGTTGCTAAAAATTTTGAAAATCGGTCATTTCTGCAAAACTTTCAAAAAGTTACTCTTTCGACCGTCCACACCCCATACTTAAAATCGTACAACGTCCCCGTTGTACAAAAACTATTTAGAACAAGGGAGAAAGAGTTACCCCTATGGACGGTAGATCGCTTGGTTGGTGCTCGGTATCACAGGTACAAATACGAACAAAAAGGTCCTCGATTTCGCATTCTGGAGTTGTAGCGCAACAGTGAACACGCCGGTAATCAAGACAAGTGGAGGGGGCACGGTGACCCCACACTTGCTTGAAACAACTCCTCCCATTTTGGTATAACATGCATGACTCAAATAAAAACATCAAATGCAAACAGACTAAACAAATATAAAAAAACAACTAAAAAGAAGTAGTTTCATAGGTACGGTACATATATCCACAAAAAGAAGAAGAAAAATATACATCAATCGCCACCTGGCGGTCTGGAAGAACCAGCCTCATGATCATGTGCTCGGGCTGGGAATGGTCGGGGGCGCTGTCCCTGTCGTGTGGCTAACTCCAAAAGTACCTCCCCGATCCACTCCAGCTGGTCCTCCATCCTGGCGACTCGGTCCTGCAGTCGCCTCATCTCTGTCACCTCCTCCTGCTGTGGCTGTGGCGGCGCTGGATCTGCTGGTGCTGCGGCTGTCGGTCTCCGTCGTCTCCTCCCCGGCTGGGCATACACCCTCACAAACTGGCCCGGGCGCTGCTGCTCAATCAGCCCCATCTTCTCCAGGGCTCGCGCTGTAGTGCGAACTGGAGGTATAGTGGTCAAGGATGCCACAACCGGAGCAGTAAGAATCCGGTACGAACGGGCCAAGCGGGTGATGAAATACCCACGGCGTAGGGGACTGCTGGCGGATGCACCTGTCGCACGGGTGGACAGGGTGACGGCTTGGGCGAACGGGAGGTGAAGGAACCTGGAGGGGTCAATGAGGACCCAGAGATAAGTCATGTCCTCGCCAGACACCTTCTCTCCCCCCTCCCGCTGCATGATGGAGGTGGAGACGATGCGGTGGATGAGTCGGTGAAGTGGGTCGCGAAGATGACTCTCTCTGGATGTCCCCGCCTCGTAGAATACATTGGACAACGGTGTCCAAACCTCCATATTGGCAGCCCTCTCGGGTTGCCCCTGAATGCATGCCGCAAGGAACTGCGTGAAGTGGCGGTGCTGTAGGTCCGCCTCCGTGTATATACCGGTACGCCTCCCGAACTCCCAGAGGTTGCACTCCCTGTGCACACCCCCTAGTCTGAACCGTACAAGCCTGGAACGGGCCTCCTGGGAACCCGGTGCAAAACGGACAGTAGATAGGAACTCCAACAGAAGCTCGGTATATACGGTGTCCTCCTCGGTGGTCATGAGCCTGTCCCAGCCGCGGCAAGTGAACCTGGCATCTCCATCGGCCCATGTGCGGTGCAAAAATGGCTCTATCTCTCCCCAGAGCCCCGCGTCTCGTAGAATGTCTCGATCGATGACTGTCGCCTTGAGAACCCGGCGATTAATGAGGGCGTCTCTCCGTGAAATATACTCGGCTGAGCTATCCAGCTCAGCGGGGAACTGGAGGAACTGGTGGTCTAATCTGAATGACATCTGCACAAAAGAAAAAAATTAGCAATTTTAGTCCTTTTTCTTCCCCACCACACCGCGACGCGGCCCAAGAACCAGGAGCGTCGCGCCGGGCGACTGTTTTCAAAATCCAAACCCAAATCGAGTTTTAACCTGTTTAAACTCAATCCAAATGCACTACAAGGTAGCCTAAGTGCCGACTAACTCATCTAGGTCTATTTGGCAAAATAAACACCCTATGAGTCAGCATTGGCGATTTCTAAGTTTTGAAGTTTTTGGAGAAATCAACCAAATTAACCCCCTAATCGCTAGTTTTATCAAGTAAAAGCTAGTTAGAATGATGTACCGTAGTAGTAGGAATGAAATGAGCAAGAAAAAACACGAGAAATTTTTGTTGATCAGAGCTCCGAGGCGTGGTGTGTGTGAATAGTGTCGCTGTTTACCTTTCTATCGAAGAATTCTGACCGATCGATTTCCGTGTCGCGCAAATGCACAAACCGCGGCGCGCGTGTCACCAAATCAACCCCTGCGCATCGGGTTGGTTTACGATCCCGCGTCGCGTAAATGAACAAACCGCGGCGTGGTCATTAAAAATTCCAAATTCTTCATACGACCCCACACTTGCCCTGGACCACTTGTACCTGCAATTAATGATGATATTTTTCCTAATTACACCTAAGAATATAGTACCTAACCTATGAAAAGATGGGTTACCTCCCAACAAGCGCTAAGTTTGTAACACCCAAAATTTTTCTCAAAATATTTTAACTTTCAAATATAACTTTTATAAAAATAGTTATAAGTTTCCAAAATAAATAAGTAGCTCAAACCCAAAACATGGCAAAATACTAAAGTAAAGTGCGGAACCATAACATGACATAGTCCCAAATAAATAATAATCCTAGTAGTGGCAATCCCGGTGCTCCAATCAAGCCTAAGCCTCCTTGATCTTAACACCTGAAAAATGTTTAGGGAAACCGTAAGCAAAAGCTTAGTGAATTCAAACACAAACATCATATTGATATTCATATTTACCAGCCCTAATCCATTTCCAATTATAATTATAAAAACTAAGCAAAGAACGAATCAGTGCTTATATAAAATAGGGCGGACTTGTAGGTTTGAGCCGCACCGGGTAAATCCCGTATCCTTTGGCCCCGATCCCCGCACCTCATAAAGAGTATAACGTTGGTGATCTTACCTAACTACCCCTCATAGTAATAATCAATTACATACAGTGCACATGTACGATTTATAATAATAATAATAATATATCATGCTTTAAATAATAAATCTAAACAATCACACACGAGCTAACTAGCAAACACAAGCATCAATACAACGGTGTGAGAGAACTCACCTTGAGTGAGTGAGTAATAGATAGGAGTCAATATAAGGCTACCAAGCTTGTGCAAACTTCAAAGCTTCACCTAAATAAAACTAAAGGTTAGAAGAGTGAAGTTGTGAAACTAAAGAATGAGGAAGGAGTAATCACAACAAGGTCTCTAAAGCAGACCTGCTGTTCGGGACTGAATTACTCCAAAATATACAACTGAAACATAGGCTTAAACAATTTTTACAAGAAACTAAAATGACTTAGTTTTCCAGAACCATAAAGAACTCCTCCTAATTCCAAAGGATGTAAGAGATATAACATTTACAAAAAGACATGTCACTGCTGTCTTTGGACGGACAGTCAGGTGGTTTTGGCCAATTCTACCCAACCTGTGGGTGGAATTAGCCCCAACCAAAAATCAGAGGAACATTAGACACAAACATACAAGTCTCAGAGTTGGAATCGATTAAAAAGGGTTTCCCAAGCTCTAGATATAAAAATCACAATATGGGCAATCACAGGATCAGCATAAGCTGGTGACTGTCCACTGATCTGGAGTGTGGATCCATTCTAACCAAGTTATAATGAGAATTAACGTCCCATATTCTCCAGATATTAAGTTAACTATGTAATGTACATGTGGGGATTTGGAATCACTCTGGATCATTTCCCAAACCCTAGTAATGATAAAAACAAAATGACATATCACAGCAGACCCGGATTAGACCTAACAGCAAAGAAGCTGTTGTTGCCCATGATAAAGTCCTTTTCAGCGAGAGTTGTATTCTTAAGAAAGTTATTCAACTCAATTTGGGAACTTTGGGCACTGGTTGTGGGTCCATTTGAGTCCTAGAACTCGAGATATGATTTTTACAAGAAGGGAGACTCAGCAGTGAAATCTGACAGAAACCCTAGGTTATGTTGCGAAATTAATAACTCAAAATCTATACCTTGAAATCAAAATACATCCTGTCAGAATCTTCATATATGTCTTGGGAACCTTCGGTTAAAGTTTCGTGGCGATCCAAGTGGGTAAAGTAGGGTATCGTTTAGAGTTACCAGACGAGTTGAGCTTGATCCATCACCATTTCCCATGTGACTCAGTTGTGAACGTGTTTTGGGAGATGGAATAATTATGGTCTCTTTCGAGAATCATTGAGTACACGTACATTTAGTAACATGAAATGATGATCCCCCTCAACGAGAAGAAGACACAGACCTTGCGTAACAAGATGGTTCGAACGTTGAAAGTCCAGTGGCAGCAATGAAAGGGTTCAGAATGAATCTGAGTGCCAGAAGTGGAGAAGCGTGTATACGGTTCATGTTGGATCACTAGCAGTGACTTCGAGGACGAAGTCGTTTTCAATTGGGGGAGAGTTGTAACATCCCAATTTTTAGAAATATTATTATTGTCTATATTTTAATAATTGAATATACTTATTATATAGAAAAAGAGAGTAAATAATAATAATATTAATTACTTATTAGTTAAATGACACTTTCCACGTGTCTCAGTTACGAAAATGTGTTGTTGATGATACCATGGTGGTACCATTGGAGGATATCCAGATTAATGAGCGTCTCAACTATGTTGAGCAAACAGTTGCGATTTTAGATCGGGAAACGAAGACCCTTCAGAACAAAACTATAAATTTGGTTAAGGTTCAGTGGCGACATAGACGGGGTTCGGAATGGACGTGGGAACCGGAAGACGAGATGAGGGCTCATTATCCGGATTTATTTGTTGGCGATGACTTCGAGGACGAAGTCCGTTCCTAGTGGGGGAGATTTGTAACGCCCCGGTTTTTCTCGGTACGTTATTTATTTTTAATTAATTAATTATGTGGTATTATATTAATTTATTTAATTAAGATATGATTAATTGAAAGATTGGGCTTATAATTATTGCCATCTTTTAATCATATACTTAAGTCCATGGGTTTTATAGCCAAACCCAATTAGAGCTTAAATGTTCTTCTAGCCCAAAGGCTTTAGGGTTTAGCCCATTGATCTAGTATATTAGGGCTCAAAACCCTAACTTCCTTCATTCCTTCCCTCTCCCTCACGGCTCTCTTTCTCTCCCTAACCCTCTCTATTCCCGGATTTGAGAACATAGCCACATTGTTTGGGCGATTCCTGGAGATTGAAAGGTCGGATTGCCACGAAAGTTTAACCGAAGGTTCCCAAGACATATATCAAGGTTCTGACCAGACGAATTTTGATTTCAAGGTCTAGATACTGAGTTATGAATTTCGCAACATAACCTAGGGTTTCTGTCAGATTTCGCTGGTGAGTCCCCCTTCTTGTAAAAATCATATCTCGAGTTCTAGAACTCAAATGGACCCCATATCAGTGCCCAAAGTTCAAAAATCGAGTTAGGTAACTTTCATAAAAGGAACCCTCGATAAAAAGGTCTTTACCTATGGGCAACAACAGCTTCTCTGCTGTTGGGTCGGATCCGGGTCTGTTGTGATATGTCATTTTGTTTTTATCATTACTAGGGTTTGGGAAATGATCCTGAGTGATTCCAAATACCCACATGTACATTACATAGTTACTTTAATATCTGGAGAAGATGGGTCATTAATTCTTATTATAACTTGGTTAGAATGGACCCACACTCCAGGTCAATGGACAGTCACCAGCTTATGCTGATTCTGTGATTGACCATCTTTTGATTTTTATATCTAGAGCTTGGGAAACCCGTTTTAATCGATTCCAACTCTGAGACTTGTATTTTTGTGTCTAATGTTCCTCTGATTTTTGGTTGGGGCTAATTCTACCCACAAGTTGGGTAGAATTGGCCAACACCACCTGACTGTCCGTCCAAAGACTGCAGTGACATGTCTTTTTGTAAAATTCATATCTCTTACATCCTTTGGAGTTATGAAGAGTTCCTTATGGTTCTGGAAACCTAAGCCATTGTAGTTTTTTGCAAAAATTATTGAAGCCTATGTTTCTATTGTGAATTTTGGAGTAATTCAGTCCCGATCAGCAGGACTGTTTTAGAGACCTTGCCGTGATTACTCCTTTCTCATTTCTTAGTTTCAACTTCACTCTTCTAACTTTTAGTTCTATTTAGGTGAAGCCTTGAAGTTTGCACAAGCTTGGTAGCCTTATATTGACTCCTATATGTTACTCACTCACTCAAGGTGAGTTCTCTCACACCGTTGTATTAGTATTTATGTTTGCTAGATAGCTCGTGTGTGATTGTTTAGATTTACTATTTAAAGCATGCTATATTATTATTATAAAATCGTACATGTGCACTGTATGTGATTGATTAATACTATGAGGGGTAGTTAGGTAAGATCACCAACGTTATACTCTTTATGAGGTGCGGGGATCGGGGCCAAAGGATACGGGATTTACCCGGTGCGGCTCAAACCTACAAGTCCTCCCTATTAATATAAGCATTGATTTGTTCCTTGCTTATTAATGTAATTATAATTGGAAATGGATTTGGATTAGTAAATGTGAATATTGATATGATGTCTGTGTTTGAATTCAGTAAGCTTTATGCTTACGGTTCCCCCTAACATTTTCAGATATTAAGATCAAAGAGGCTGAGGCGTGACTTGGAGCACCGGGATACCACTACTAGAAGAATTTCCATTTTGGGACATTATTATTATTATTTTGCTTCCGCACTTTATTAAGTTTATTTCGATATAATTTGGTTTTGTGATACTTATCTTTTGTAAAATCATAGTTTCTCTTATAAAGGTTGTTTTTAAAAGTTCAAATATTTTGCGAAAATTTTTGGGTGTTATAAGTTTCCAAAATAAATAAGTAGCTCAAACCCAAAACATGGCAAAATACTAAAGTAAAGTGCGGAACCATAACATGACATAGTCCCAAATAAATAATAATCCTAGTAGTGGCAATCCCGGTGCTCCAATCAAGCCTAAGCCCCCTTGATCTTAACACCTGAAAAATGTTTAGGGAAACCGTAAGCAAAAGCTTAGTGAATTCAAACACAAACATCATATTAATATTCATATTTACCAGCCCTAATCCATTTCCAATTATAATTATAAAAACTAAGCAAAGAACGAATCAGTGCTTATATAAAATAGGGCGGACTTGTAGGTTTGAGCCGTACCGGGTAAATCCCGTATCCTTTGGCCCCGATCCCCGCACCTCATAAAGAGTATAACGTTGGTGATCTTACCTAACTACCCCTCATAGTAATAATCAATTACATACAGTGCACATGTACGATTTATAATAATAATAATAATATATCATGCTTTAAATAATAAATCTAAACAATCACACACGAGCTAACTAGCAAACACAAGCATCAATACAACGGTGTGAGAGAACTCACCTTGAGTGAGTGAGTAATAGATAGGAGTCAATATAAGGCTACCAAGCTTGTGCAAACTTCAAAGCTTCACCTAAATAAAACTAAAGGTTAGAAGAGTGAAGTTGTGAAACTAAAGAATGAGGAAGGAGTAATCACAACAAGGTCTCTAAAGCAGACCTGCTGTTCGGGACTGAATTACTCCAAAATATACAACTGAAACATAGGCTTAAACAATTTTTACAAGAAACTAAAATGACTTAGTTTTCCAGAACCATAAAGAACTCCTCCTAATTCCAAAGGATGTAAGAGATATAAAATTTACAAAAAGACATGTCACTGCTGTCTTTGGAAGGACAGTCAGGTGGTTTTGGCCAATTCTACCCAACCTGTGGGTGGAATTAGCCCCAACCAAAAATCAGAGGAACATTAGACACAAACATACAAGTCTCAGAGTTGGAATCGATTAAAAAGGGTTTCCCAAGCTCTAGATATAAAAATCACAATATGGGCAATCACAGGATCAGCATAAGCTGGTGACTGTCCACTGATCTGGAGTGTGGATCCATTCTAACCAAGTTATAATGAGAATTAACGTCCCATATTATCCAGATATTAAGTTAACTATGTAATGTACATGTGGGGATTTAGAATCACTCTGGATCATTTCCCAAACCCTAGTAATGATATAAACAAAATGACATATCACAGCAGAACCGGATTAGACCTAACAGCAAAGAAGCTGTTGTTGCCCATGATAAAGTCCTTTTCAGCGAGAGTTGTATTCTTAAGAAAGTTATTCAACTCAATTTGGGAACTTTGGGCACTGGTTGTGGGTCCATTTGAGTCCTAGAACTCGATATATGATTTTTACAAGAAGGGAGACTCAGCAGTGAAATCTGACAGAAACCCTAGGTTATGTTGCGAAATTAATAACTCAAAATCTATACCTTGAAATCAAAATACATCCTGTCAGAACCTTAATATATGTCTTGGGAACCTTCGGTTAAAGTTTCGTGGCGATCCAACCTTTCAATCTCCGGGAATCGTCCAAACACTGCGGCTGTGTTCTCAAATCCGGGAATAAAGAGAGATACAGAGGGAGAGAGAGAGCCGTGAGGGAGAGGGAAGGAGTGAAATGAAGGAAATTAGGGTTTTGAGCCCTAATATAGTAGGTTAAATGGGCTAAGCACTTAAGCCTTTGGGCTAGAAAATACTTAATTTCTAATTGGGTTTGGCTATAAAACCCATGGACTTAATTATACGATTAAAAGATGACAATAATTATAAGCCAAATCTTTTAATTAATCAGATCTTAATTAAGGAAATTAATATAAGATCACATAATTAATTAAATAAATAAATAAACGTACCTGGAAAAACCGGGCGTTACAACTCTCCCCCACTAGGAATAGACTTCGTCCTCGAAGTCATCGCCCACAAATAAATCTAGGTAATGAGTCCTCATCTTGTCTTCCGGTTCCCACGTCCATTCCGAACCCCGTCTATGTCGCCACTGAACCTTAACCAAATTTATAGTTTTGTTCCGAAGGGTCTTCGTTTCCAGATCTAAAATCGCAACTGGTTGCTCAACATAGTTGAGACGCTCATCAATCTGGATATCCTCCAATGGTACCACCATGGTATCATCAACAACACATTTCCGTAACTGAGAAACGTGGAAAGTGTCATTTAACCAATAAGTAATTAATATTATTATTATTTACTCTCTTTTCTATATAATAAGTATATCCAATAATTAAAATATAGACAATAATAATATTTCTAAAAATTGGGATGTTACAACTCTCCCCCAATTGAAAACGACTTCGTCCTCGAAGTCACTGCTAGTGATCAAACATGAACCGTATACACGCCTCTCCACTTCTGACACTCAGATTCATTCTGAACCCTTTCGTTGCTGACACTGGACTTTCAACATTCGAACCACCTTGTTACGCAAGGTCTGTGTCTTCTTCTCGTTGATGGGGATCATCATTTCATGTAACTAACTGTACGTCTACCCAATGATTCTCGAAAGAGACCACAGTTATTCCATCTCCCAAAACACGTTCACAACTGAGTCACATGGGCAATGGTAATAGATCATGCTCAACTCGTCTAGTAACTCTAAACGATACCATGCTTTACCCACTCGTGTAATACCCGTGCAAAGTTTTTCACCCTGACCATCAACGTTCCCTCTTACGAATCCAAATCACTCGTATTTCTGGCGAAACACACAACAATCTGCAGACCTCACCTGGAAATCGAGGTCCAAACACCTCGTAATAATGTAAATACCACGATAACCACCTGTGGTAACATAGCAAATCTACACCAATTGTAACATTAGTGTCGTGTTGAGCACAATACCCGTACTCCATAATACCTGATGACTGATATTGTCCCCGAAAATAGGCATACGGAACTTATTATCCGTAAAGACTAGTGCAGACACCGCACCTATATACAAATACTATGTACTGACATTGTACAGAAACTGTGAATATACAATAATCTGGTACTGCAACCGTACCTACACACACTAATTGGTACAAAAAATATACCCACACACTATCAACACAAATCTACCAGCACATTAATATCCCTTAATTTGGCGGTGTATAGCAAAACAAATTTGGTCTCCTGTTGAAAAGGGACCTTACGCTCGAGTGTAACGTGACACTAAACCTAGATGTTTCAGCAATAGTCGAAAATCACCCGTAACTCTCTCGCAATTGGCATTCTCGAACAGAACGGCCTCTTTCGGCGACTTACTACAATCTACAACACTAAAATAAGTACGACTTCTCACAAGCACAACTCCTCAAGGGACTTATCAGTCGGACACTGGTAAAGAAGTATCAGCAATTAGTTTTGCCTTACCGTAATGGGAAAGCATCTCATAGTCATAGTCTCTGACCATAACAAACCACTTCTTCTTCATGCATGATTAGACTCTACTGATCTATCATGAATCTACAACTCTTGCGATCAATATCTATGGTACACTTAACACCTTAAAGATAATACTTTCGTAACAGAACAACAACTCGTAGCAGCGCTTTCTAACTCCACCTCTAAACCTCCCTACGATTTAAGACTGAAACCTACCATGAAAGAGTTTCTTGTTCAGTCGTGTTTCCTTCTTGCAAGTGATACACTAGACTAGTGTACTAACCAACGCCTTTTCATGACATCCATGCCGCTCGTCCTCCATCTTTGATTCCACCCGAAAATCTTCAATGCACTCATTCATCGAGCAGTACAACCTCGTCCTACACTCTTGTTTCCTGCATGCTGTTGATGTATTAGTGAACCTGAGAGGTATAACCATAAACTCACAGTTACTGTAACACGTGCCAACGTTCTATCCTTCGAGTATATACTCCTAGTTCGTTACTCATGGTAACTTGACTTCAGATCAAACCTTGAGAACTATGGTGTTCCCAGAAGGTTTCCAATAAAGCATCCATATTTGGGTCATCTTGAAACACATCAACAAACTCTCTGTTAATGAACATATCTTCAACCATCTTCATCTCTCACGCCATCGCGTATACTACCATGTATGCTTAACACTCGACACTGCTACACTATAGCATATCTTTTTGATTACTCACAGCTGAACCCAACACCGCACCCCGCATAACGACTTCACTCAGTAGTAAGAGTTCTCCCCTGCTTGGTTTTGAACTCAAATCAGTTTGCAACAACAAAGAACTTCACTTCGAACACGACTCACTACTCTATCCTCATGATCACATATAGTCCACACATCACTCTCATGATCACATCATTTGGTAGCTTCTCACCACTAACCACTAATACGACCTCGGTACACACGAGCATCCATTACGTCTTATCGTATGCGACTTTCACCACAATAGGGTAACCTACGTGTCCAAAGGTACTCCCAAGTAACTCGTTAAAAGTACAAGGAACGAACGATTAAGTATTACTACTAGAAAAAGAATTCTAAGAAACAAAAGTAATGCTCTGCGTAGCATCATCAAACTCTTGATCACCGATACATAACACATCCACGTAACAATTTAACCACATATCGAACCTACGGGTTATCTGAAAACCACTCGTCTAGAACACGTCCTCTAATTCCCTGTTAAGTTTATTGTAATTTTATGTTAAACGATAAGAAAATTTAGCTACTAGAGTCGCATCCGGTACCAAATCAAGGCGAAACTCCACTTGTCGAATAGGTGACAAACTAGGGAGTTCTTCCGGAAAGACATCGCTAAAGTCGAAAACAATAGGGACATCGAAAAGTGTTACTGCAGATGAGGAAGAAGCCAAGGCCAGACGGGGAATATCCCCCGGAATAATAAGTTCTCCACCTCTAGGGTTTTGAACACGAATCTGTTTCTTCCGACAATGGATTTCCGCATCAAACGCGTCAAGCCAATCCATGCCTACAATAACGCAAAGCTCCCGTATCACAATAGGAATAAGATCAATGAAGAATTCAACCCCAGAAAACTCGAGTGTGTAACCCCGATAAACATCGATGACATATAGTTCGGTTGTCAGCAACCTCGACTATCATTGGGCGAGCAAATTTTCTGATACTCCAGCCCAAACGATTAAATAAAGTACGGAATACGAAAGAATGAGTAGCACCACTATCGAACATAATAGCAGCGGGCTCAGAATCTAGCAAATACGTGCCTGATTCACAATTATATATAATTTTTATAACAATCGCGAATGTGATTCGAGATAGAACAAAGTGCAAGAGGGGAAAGAAAAGTACTCGGCGTAAATAAAACCCTTATCACTCAGTTCCTGAAGATGACTATGAAGTTCTTTCTTCTCTGGTGGTGTCATATGATAAGAAGCCTTAGCTACCGGAGCTGCGCCCGACACCAAGTTGATACGAAACCTTACTTGCTGAACCGGCGACATTCTAGTTAGTTCCTCCATGAATACGTCACTAACTCAGGAACAATCGCAACGTCACTAACCACCACGGTCGTTGAACAAGAAGCTATGGATAGGCGAGGTGTATCACCCCATAATGACCAGTTCTCCCCCACTTAGATTTGAACCCGCACCTGCTTACGATGACAAGAAATCATAGCTTCAAGAGTATCCAGCCAGTCCATGTCCACGGTGACACATACTTCCCTCATAACAATGGGGATCAAATCAATAGAAAACTCTAAGCAATAGATCTCTAGAGTACAACCGCTATATACCTCAGTATAAAGAGTTCGGTTGTCTGCAACCCGAACAACCATTGGACGAGATAGTCTACCAACATCTCGTCCCAGACGATTAGAAAAAGAGCGAGAAACGACCAAATGAGTAGCACCGCTATCGAACATAACAACAGCGGGCTTAGAACTAACCAAATACGTGTATGCTTCAACAGTTTATAACAACTTATGAACATGAAAACCTAAGGGGTATATATATTAGAAACATGTCTAGCAGAAATAGAGGAAGATTTAGACGGTATCCACATCTGCGGAAAAAGAAAGATATTAGAGACAATTCAGCCTAGATATTTTAGGAAGACAAACACTCAGCTCACCGGAAATTTTTCAACCTTACCCCGACCCAAAATCGGCACCGGTGTTTCAAATAGTAGGGGCCCTTCTACTACCTTCCACACAAGTTCCAATCTCGCATTCGCGTCTAGTTTCAAAAGTTCCAGTTCGCTCTAGCCGTTTATTTATACAACTCTCTCACATGATAATACTAACAAAGTATATAATCTTAACATTTTAAGGCCAGTTGAAACAATCCAAAATTAACAATTCAACAAAGTAGGAAACATATGAAACAAAGCTTACAAGGCTGGTTGACTGGCACACCGCGAGATCTTCCACTACTAGTCTTCAAGTTTTACAGAAATGTTTTAAAGAAAATATTTTAAATAAAATAAAATTTTAAGAGCCTCAAATTAGAGTCTAGAACATCCCTAAGAATGCCTAGTTCCCTCAAACGTGTGCTCTGATACCAACTTGTAACACCCAAAATTTTTCGCAAAATATTTTAACTTTCAAAGATAACTTTTATAAAAATAGTTATAAGTTTCCAAAATAAATAAGTAGCTCAAACCCAAAACATGGCAAAATACTAAAGTAAAGTGCGGAACCAAAACATGACATAGTCCCAAATAAATAATAATCCTAGTAGTGGCAATCCCGGTGCTCCAATCAAGCCTAAGCCTCCTTGATCTTAACACCTGAAAAATGTTTAGGGAAACCGTAAGCAAAAGTTTAGTGAATTCAAACACAAACATCATATTAATATTCATATTTACCAGCCCTAATCCATTTCCAATTATAATTATAAAAACTAAGCAAAGAACGAATCAGTGCTTATATAAAATAGGGCGGACTTGTAGGTTTGAGCCGCACCGGGTAAATCCCGTATCCTTTGGCCCCGATCCCCGCACCTCATAAAGAGTATAACGTTGGTGATCTTACCTAACTACCCCTCATAGTAATAATCAATTACATACAGTGCACATGTACGATTTATAATAATAATAATATATCATGCTTTAAATAATAAATCTAAACAATCACACACGAGCTAACTAGCAAACACAAACATCAATACAACGGTGTGAGAGAACTCACCTTGAGTGAGTGATTAATAGATAGGAGTCAATATAAGGCTACCAAGCTTGTACAAACTTAAAAGCTTCACCTAAATAAAACTAAAGGTTAGAAGAGTGAAGTTGTGAAACTAAAGAATGAGGAAGGAGTAATCACAACAAGGTCTCTAAAGCAGACCTGCTGTTCGGGACTGAATTACTCCAAAATATACAACTGAAACATAGGATTAAACAATTTTTACAAGAAACTAAAATGACTTAGTTTTCCAGAACCATAAATAACTCCTCCTAATTCCAAAGGATGTAAGAGATATAAAATTTACAAAAATACATGTCACTGCTGTCTTTGGACGGACAGTCAGGTGGTTTTGGCCAATTCTACCCAACCTGTAGGTGGAATTAGCCCCAACCAAAAATCAGAGGAACATTAGACACAAACATACAAGTCTCAGAGTTGGAATCGATTAAAAAGGGTTTCCCAAGCTCTAGATATAAAAATCAGAATATGGGCAATCACAGGATCAGCATAAGCTGGTGACTGTCCACTGATCTGGAGTATGGATCCATTCTAACCAAGTTATAATGAGAATTAACGTCCCATATTATCCAGATATTAAGTTAACTATGTAATGTACATGTGGGGATTTGGAATCACTCTGGATCATTTCCCAAACCCTAGTAATGATATAAACAAAATGACATATCACAGCAGACCCGGATTAGACCTAACAGCAAAGAAGCTGTTGTTGCCCATGATAAAGTCCTTTTCAGCGAGAGTTGTATTCTTAAGAAAGTTATTCAACTTAATTTGGGAACTTTGGGCACTGGTTGTGGGTCCATTTGAGTCCTAGAACTCGAGATATGATTTTTACAAGAAGGGAGACTCAGCAGTGAAATCTGACAGAAACCCTAGGTTATGTTGCGAAATTAATAACTCAAAATCTATACCTTGAAATCAAAATACATCCTGTCAGAACCTTCATATATGTCTTGGGAAGCTTCGGTTAAAGTTTCGTGGCGATCCAACCTTTCAATCTCCGGGAATCGTCCAAACACTGCGGCTGTGTTCTCAAATCCGGGAATAAAGAGAGATACAGAGGGAGAGAGAGAGCCGTGAGGGAGAGGGAAGGAGTGAAATGAAGGAAATTAGGGTTTTGAGCCCTAATATAGTAGGTTAAATGGGCTAAGCACTTAAGCCTTTGGGCTAGAAAATACTTAATTTCTAATTGGGTTTGGCTATAAAACCCATGGACTTAATTATACGATTAAAAGATGACAATAATTATAAGCCAAATCTTTTAATTAATCTGATCTTAATTAAGTAAATTAATATAAGATCACATAATTAATTAAAAAAATAAATAAACGTACCAGGAAATACCGGGCGTTACAAAGTTTAACGTCTTCAGCCAGACGTAACGTTCCTACTCCTATTCTTCTTTTTCTTAAACTCCTGATGACATCTGCTTGAACTCCGGTATGAAATTATGGGCCATCATTGACATTAAGGATGTGAGTTGAGTCATTCTATCACTCACTCCACTAATCCATTGCTGCTGCGATTCCAGAAGCTTGAAGACTTTTGCTTCCCTTTCTCTTGATTCTTTCTCATACTGCTGGTGTCTTGCCTCTAGCATTTCCATCATATCCAGCAGCTGCTCCTTGTTAATAGTGGACAATGGGTGATCATTTGTTTCCTTTAAAATCTCCTCTTTTCCTCCTTCTCCCGTTCGCGTCCATATTTTCCCTTTGTTCCTAATCCTAGGCTCCATTAGCACACTTCTGTCCAATTGCTTATCATCGTTCCCTGGAGGTAAAGACACAGGGCTTCCAAACATATTCAGCCTCCTTTTTCACGTCCCAAAGGAGATGTCCACATCTCCTGTCTTGCATTCAATCACGGCGCCAGCCGTAGCCAGAAATGGGCGTCCTAATATGAGCGCAGGTGCGTCCTCCAAACTTTCATACTCCATGACTAGGAAATCTACAGGATAAAAGAAGTCCCCAACCTTTACTATGACATTGGTCAATTTTCCTCGGGATACCTTTGTTGACTAGTCAGCCAGCTGCAGTACAATCTTTGCTGGCTCTAATTCTTCATTCTTGTATTTATCATACAAGTACCCCGGTAACACATTTACACTTGCTCCCAAGTCCAGCAAGGTGTTCCGAATGACCACATCTCCTACAGTAGTAGTGATCGATGGTGATCCAGGATCCTTCTCTTTTTTGGGCAGTGTTCCCAATAGTGCCTCACTTGCCTTAATTGTCAATCTAACAGTGTCCGGTGTGTGAATCTTACTTTTTCCATTTCTCTCGCACATTTCCTTATATCCTCAGGAGCATCTTTAAGTTCATCCCACAGAGGTTGGTTCATCAATGGCCTTATCGTTTTAGGCGCTTCCTGTTTTTTTTTCCCTTTCTTATCTTTCTTTCTTTGCTTGATTCCTGCTATTGTCGACTGCTTTTCTTCCTGGACTTCCTTGTCCACTTTTTGTTGAGTTCCATCCTCAACAGGAATTTCCTTTTCTTCCACTCCTTCTTCTTTAATCTCCGCTTTCTCCTGGACTTCTTCTTCTTTCTTACTTCCTGAATCTAATAAGTCCTCCAAGGTGACCTTTCTCCATTTAGCCTCGACAGTATTAACGTGTTCCTTCCCGGCTCGCTGATTATGGGTTGGATTAACTTCTACGGCACTTGGCAGTTTTCCGTTGTCTCTTTTTCGCTGATCCTCGGCCATTTGTCCAATTTGCCTTTCCATGTTAGCGATAGCTTTTGCGTTAGCTTGAGAATGCTGCTGAGTAGCACTGAACATTTCGTACATTTTTGCAACCAAATCTTCTTGAGTTCCTGGGGCATTGTTGACAGCAGTGTTGGGCCCCATATTATTATTGTTGCTACCATTCCCACTCGCATTTCCATTATTGTTTGTGGGCTGGTATGGCTTAGGCTGATAAGATGATTGGCCTTGGTAGTTATTCTGCCTCTGGTTATTGTAATTCTGCTGTTGCCCTTGATTATACGGTCTGTAGGGTCGTCCATTGTTGTACTGACCTTGACCCTGGCCATAAACTTGGTTTGCCTCCTGAGTTTTTGGTCCTCCTTGACCTCCTTGTGGTTGACCCTGAGGTCCATTTTGCAGCGTAGACATAAGCCTGTCAAACTTTTTGTTTAATTCGCTTATTTCCTTTTTTACCTCCTTCTTCCAATCGGCATCAGCTCCCACTACTGCAGCTGTGCCTACAGTCTTTCTCGTAGAAAAATTTGCTTTGGAGCCATTGCTTAATTGTTCCAAGAACTGCCAAGCCTCTTCTGGGTCTTGCCACATAAATGTCCCACTTGACGAGGCATTTATCATTGCTTGATGTGTTTCGCTGACTCCTTCAAAGAACAATTTCACCAACTGCCATTTGGGAACCTCGTTGTGCGGGCAGGATCGCAATAACTCCTTTAACCGATCAAATGCTTCATGGAAAGCTTCTCCTGGTTTTTGCTGGAAGTCCTGAATAACCCTCCTAATCTCCGTCGTCTTGCTCGTCGGATAGAATTCTTGTAAGAACTTGGCCTTGAGTTGGTCCCAGGTGGTGATGCTATTTGATGGTAAAGATGTAAACCAATATTTGGCTTTGTCTTTAAGAGTGAATGGGAATAACATAAGCCTATGTGACATCCGCCTAAAATGGATTCGGGTCAACCCAACCCAATTGGAAATTTAATAAACCCTACTCGAGATTTCTCGATGCTAATAGGATCAAAACCCTTACACTACGATATAAACTGACGTTAATAGCAATATAGCATAGCATAACGTTATAACTATAATCAAATTAAATTATGATATCATATTAAAATCAAATCAAAGTATGATGATCTAATTAAATTAAAAAAATCAAACTTGAATGCTATAATTAAACTTCAAATCAAAGTAGATTGTTATAATCAAATAATAACCTATTTTTTATAAAACTCTATTTTTATAAACACTACATTAAATTTTATAAAACTCTTAAGATGCTTGTATTAGTGGGGAATTATGAAGACCACCAAAAGTAAAAGTTTATTCTTATTGTCTCCCACTCACACCTCCCGTCATCTTTCCTTTCATTTTTCTCCCAACACATTATTCTCATCACCACTCAAATCATATCTATTCTTCCTCTCACTCTCAATATCGAAATTCCTCCTAGAAATCTTCATTTTTCAGCCAAGAACACTACAATATACTCAAATCTCCATCCCTCTTGAAGCATTCATCAAGGTATGTTGTTAAAAGTTCCAAATTCATACATGAAACAAATTAAATCTACCAAACTATCTAAAACTCATTTTATGCATAAAACTGATTTTTCTCAGAATCCCATAAATAAAATAAGAGGTTTTGGAAATTTTCAGAAAATAACTTATTTTTATTGAATTACTATAATTATTGCCATATAATAAGGCAATAATTCACATAAAATACCTTTTTAGTCAATAAATTCTGGGAAAATTCTAGGATTACCCATAAATTGATTAAAGTGGATTTATGAAGTTTCATGCATTTATATTACTCTTTGATGCTTATTTTGTATTTTATTTTGTTGTAGATAAATAAATTGTAAAATATAGTTATGTATGTTAAAAACTAGATTTTATATTTTCCGCAGTTTATTAACATTTTAAAGACTCCATGACAAAATTTACAGATTTTTGTAAGAATGTTTGCTTATTTTTCCTAATTTAATGATTATTTAATGGTTTAAATTGATAATAAATAGCTACACATGTCCAAAAATTATAAAACCTTATCCGAATATCATATATAACATGTTAATCATAAATAAAAAGTCTAATGAATTTATCTTAATATTGTCCTATCATTTATGATTTTATTGATTAGTTAATAATGAAAAACATAAGAAATACTTCCCATAGTCAAAAATATCCAAAACATTTACAGTAGGCTCAATATAATGTTAGAAAACTATGGTTATGTTTCCAGAGTTTTTGGGAATCATTTGTTATATTTCCCGAATTTTGTTGTTGTTTAATCATTAAAATAATAAATAAATACTAAAGCAGTTAAGAAAAATATGAAAATTTTACAGTAATTACTATTTTATGAAATAATGATTTTTTGATAATTTCAGAATGTTTCATTAGTGTTTAGTATTTAAAAAAATTTTCCTAAATATCTAAGCATGTAAAAATGCCTTTTTAATGATTATTTTATACAAATAATTGTTTATAATATATAAAATCTGTAAATACTTATAATTTGACAAGTTATTATTTTAATAAGAAATTATTAAAATCTTTCCTAAAGTGAAAATATAAATTAATTAAGCAAAGTAATTAATTCAATTTAAAATTCATCCAACCTATGAATACATTAATATTCAAAGCAAAATTTGATTATTGTTAATTCATCTAATATAAGAATATGTGTCTAATTATTTTTATTAATACTCCATTCCCGTTTAGTAGTTCCTAAACCAAAACTATTAATTATAATAGGTTCTACGTCGTTTTGACCCGAGCCGTCTATCGTACAACACGCGTATTCCGTTTGGACTAATGTGAGTAATCTACCCTATATTTTATAATTTTCAATACTTTTGGGGTGCATCATGTGGTTCTAATATGTTCCAACTTCATTTTATTATTTTTTCACAATTGAGACATTGTTGGGACATTTATACATGAATCATTATTTGTATAATTATTGTTTGTTTACGCTACATGTATTTGTAGTGCATTACCATTTTTAGTCTAATCTTCATGACTATGCCCGTATTCTTGAGGTACGTTATGGACAATAATAGCGCTATTGGGTTGACCTCCCCGCCTTGGGACGCTAAGGTGATTGATTGCACGTGGTTGAGTGTGTATGATGATTAGATGCTCCATCCTATATATATATATATATATATATATATATATATATATATATATATATATATATATATATATATATATATATATATATATATATATATATATATATATATATATATATATATATATATATATATATAGGGTGAGGACTTATTGTTGTTATCATTTGTTAATCAATTTTTGATTTATAAACCGTTATCTCAATAATACTTGCTTGTCGACTTCCAAAGAAAACAAGTTTCAAATTATAAATATTTCAAACTCACAATTTTTTTTAATAAAACTAGATTACTCACCAACTCTCGTAGTTGACCTGTTTTTACCCATGATGCAGATTTGAAGAATGAAGTTGATGAGAAGTAGGGTATACCTTAGAAACCCACAAGACTATTTAAATTTGATGTAATAAATATTGTTTGTATTTGAATTTGTATTTGTATGTTGTGAATCTTGTTTGCATACTTAGTACTTAATTGAATCTAATCATATTATAACATAGTTGTCATGAGACTTTGAACAATATATCACGCCTTGATCGATTCCGCCAAGGATCGGGGTGTGACAGATTGGTATCAGAGCCCTTGACTATAGGGAATTAGGTTAATTGCCTTGACCTAGTCTATAGCGTCTAGGGTCCTCTCGTATGCTAGTTTATAAAATGCACACACAACTGCATGCAATTCGCACTTAGAAAATCCTAGGAATACCTTTGTGTGCTAATTGCTCCCTTATGTGCTTACGTATTATTCCCGACACTTATATGTGTGTATACACTTGTGAATTTTCTCCTCTTTCTCTTAAAATCACACACATACTGTAACGCCAAGGCATGATTTATCATGTAATTATAATAAAAAGGGCAAATTGGTCATTTTACCTTAGAAGGGTAATTTGGTCTTTTGGACAGAAAAGGATTTGTTTTGTAATAATATTTTGAGTTGTGGACTTAAAATGTTATAAAATCTGATTTTTGTCATAAATTGTGTAACTTGTGGCAGAAGTTCTAGAAATGCAACTTCAAGGACCAAATTGCAATTTCTGGAGGTATAAATAGTTGGAAATTCTCCCATTTTGTGCAGATTTTAGAGGCTTACGGGAGAGAGTTTTGTGACTGAATTTTCCAGAAACTTGAAGAATTCTTGAAGGTTTGAACTTGGAATTCGATTCTTGGCTTCAAAGGGTAGAATTGGAAGTTTTGGAGGTAAGTTTTCCAAGTTCTGGTTTATGTGTTCTTGATGAGTTTTGTAGAACTCAAAACTGTATTTACAGTTATGATTGGGTGATTAAAATGATGTAATACTTCCATTAAGTCATGCTAATAAGGGCTTAATTCAAGATAATGGAAGTAGATTGTTATTTATGATGAATTTGAAGTTTTGGGGTTTTTGGAACTAAGAACCCTAATTCTTCATATGATTGATTGAGTGGGTTTTGAGGATTGAAAACATTGTATTAATAGAAGGTTTAAGCCTGGGAATAAACCCCAAACGGTTAAGAACAGCATTAAGGACTTAAATATCAAAACTGCAAGCTACAGTGCACAATTCGCGACTGGTCTGGAGACCTGCATTGGCGCTAGGCGCAGTGCGCCCTATTTCCAGGCGCAGTGCGCCCCTAGGACAGGGGATCAAAAACGCTAACTTTTGTTTGGCTTGTCCGATTTACCTCAAATTTGAACCATAAGTCCCTAATGGTTTGAAAAGTATGGGAAATTTTTTAAATTGAGTTTTCGACTCCTCAGGGGCACTGTAGATCAATACGAATGCCTCAGTGAATAGTGAAATTCATAAAAAGATAGTAAACGGATATTATAGTTTGATACTATATTGAACTCTTATGCATTAGAGTCAATTAGAATGGCTGTTAACTTATAATCATTGTAAAAATGATTGATATTATAGGTACGGGACAAAGTTTTACGGATTTCATTGGAAGGCAAGGAACGAATGCCTCAGGGGCATTGTTTGTATTGATACTATATTGAACTCTTATGCATTAGAGTCAATTAGAATGGCTGTTAACTTATAATCATTGTAAAAATGATTGATATTATAGGTACGGGACAAAGTTTTACGGATTTCATTGGAAGGCAAGGAACGACAAAAGCTAGTAGTAGCAAGCCTTCAGGTGAGTAATCTCACTCATATCCGATGTGATATATGATAATTGAGCAGCTGCAAATGAATACAGTTTTGGGGACAACAATTTGACAGATTTCGTGATTAAGTAAAAGACAATACCAGATAAGCCGTGAGTCTGATATAGACAAGAACGGAGCTGTGAGTCAACAAAAATAATATGACAATACCAGATAAGCCGTGAGTCTACGATAGACAAGAACGGAGCTGTGAGTCAAACCTTGAAAAGACAATACCGGATAAGCCGTGAGTCATTGAGATGACAAGAACGGAGCCGTGAGTCTAGGCAAAAGCGGGACAAACCCGTGAGCCATACATGATCTTGTGTTATGTGATAATGCATATTTATGTTGTATAGAGAATTTTATTCTTATACATGTTATAGTAGATTTGATTACGCATTGGGCTTTATAGCTCACTGTTTATTTGACATGTCCCTGCAGGTGAGCGTGATCCAGCAAAAGGGAAAGATAAAGTCCGTGACTGAGGACTTAGGATTGTAAAGTGACAGCCCGGCTTAATGGATGTATAATATATATATGTTGTAATGCTTGATACACTTGTACCTATATGTGTTAACTAATACCCCTATACTTATGTTTTTATTGTAAAATGTTTGGTTTGAAAAATAAAAAAAATTTATGGGGTGTTTTATTAATAAGTCGGGTGTTACAAGTTGGTATCAGAGCCGAGGTTTAAGTGAACTAGGTGTCTTAGATTAGATTCATGGACTTAAACCTTGAGAGAAAAATGGACAAATGGACTGTAAGATATATATAAGTCTGTAATTATATATGTAATCTAACGGTTTGCTGAATTTTGAAGTATGAGAAATACAAGGAGTAATCCCACTGGTGTAAATTCGCGTGGAACCTCAAGAAGTGGACCAGCCCGTTCACGCGGTTCTGTGGGACGCAGAGCAAGAGCACCAGCAAGGGAACCGGTGGGAGAAAATCCACCTGATATTCGGGCAATAGTGGAAGAAGTGGTTAGGCAAATGATGCCTGCGTTAACGAATAACCCCAATCCGAGTCGCAATCCTAACCCGAGTGCCAATCCTAATCCTAGTGAAGAGGCTGCAAAAAGTATTCATGACAGGCAGCCGGAAGATGAAAGCCAGGGAGAAAGTCGTGCTCGGGCAATAAAAGAAACTCAAGGCGGGAAGCTTCTACAAAGAAAGTCGGATGTACTTACAAAGCTTTCCTTGGTTGTAAGCCAAAAGAGTTTTCAGGGACAGATAATCCAGTCCAAGCTATGGAGTGGATAATGCATATCGAGAAGGTGTTTCGGGTTAACAAATGTGTGGATGAGGACAAGGTAGAATTTGCCACAAATCAACTAGCAAGCAATGCATTACATTGGTGGCAAATTTACTACAAATCATTGGATCTTGATTCATCCCAATTGGTACATTGGGAACAATTCAAGGCTAAGTTCAATGAAGAATACTGCTCAGAAGTAGCTATAAAGAAGTTGGAGGACGAATTTCTACACATGGAACAAGGTTCCCAGTCCGTCCAAGAGTACACTTTAAGCTTTCTGGAGAAAGCAAGATTTGCAGAACAACATGTGAATACCGAAAAAAGGAAGATTGATAAATATGTTTGGGGGCTGACGACCCGAATCAGAGAAATTGTACAACCACTGAAACTGTCTACTTTCAGGCAAGTGGTGGATCGAGCCACAGAAAGAGAGACAGAGTTGAAGCGACAAGAAGACGAAAAGAAAGCTATTGAAACAAAAAGAAAGGCGGAAGACCAGGGTTGGACGCCTCAGAAAAAGTCGCAACAAACTGGGTCTAAGAGTAAAGGTCAGAAAGACGAAGGAAAGTGGTGTGAAAAGTGTAGAAAAAGACACACAGGGAGCTGTCGGATTGATACTGCATCAGTTAGCTGTCGAAACTGTGGAAAAACGGGTCACATTACACGGGAATGTCGGGCGGAGCGTAGGTGTTACCAATGTGGTGCTACGGATCACATTCGTCCGAACTGTCCCGAGTTGAAATCTGAAGCCTTCAGTGATAGATCCAGAATTGAGCAGGGTGGAAAGAAAGAGGAAGTGAAGAACCGAGGAAGACCAGTAGCCTCGCGAGCTTTCCAAATGACTGTTGAGGAAGCCCGTGAGAAGACAGATGTGGTTACAGGTATCTTCACTCTCAACTCCATACCTGTATATGTTATATTTGATCCAGGGGCTACACACTGTTTTGTCTCGGAGTCTTTGTTGTCCCGCCTGAATGTACCGTTAACCCCAATGGATGAAAACTTGGAAGTAGCCATAGCAGACGGCAGATATGTTTGGGTTACTGAACACTTGGAAGGTTGTCAGCTTAAAATCTACGGGACCATTTTCCCTATAGATTTGAAGCCGATGAGTACCAATGAATTTGGTGTGATCGTGGGGATGGATTGGTTGGCAACGAATTATGCCAACATGGATTGTAGAAATAAAAACATTACAGTATTATCACCGGATGGGGAATGGATAAAGATTCAGGGTGAACGACCTCGGTTGAGAATGCCAGTTATCTCCTTTGCTCAAGCCCGAAGCTGTATTAGTAAATGAGGGATGTCTTATTTGGCCTATGTATCAGTGGCTAAACCAGTTAAAGTGGGGGTAGCAAATGTAAACGTGGTAAACGAATTCCTAGATGTATTTCCAGATGAACTTCCAGGGTTGCCACCAGATCGACAGGTTGAGTTCACGATTGAACTGATTCCGGGAACTACTCCTGTTGCTCGAGCTCCATACCGTTTAGCACCTTCAGAGATGGTGGAACTGCGGAAGCAACTGGAAGAACTTTTAGATAGGGGTTTCATCAGACCGAGTACATCGCCGTGGGGAGCCCCTATTCTGTTTGTTAAAAAGAAAGATGGGTCAATGCGCATGTGTATTGACTATCGCGAATTAAACAAGATCACAGTGAAGAACAAATACCCGCTACCCAGAATAGATGACCTGTTTGATCAGTTACAGGGAGCATCTTATTTTTCCAAAATTGACTTGAGGTCGGGTTACCATCAGTTGAAGATACGGGAATCTGACGTTCCAAAGATAGCCTTTCGCACAAGATACGGTCATTATGAGTTTTTGGTGATGCCTTTCGGGTTAACCAATGCTCCAGCCGTATTCATGGATCTTATGAACCGGGTGTGTCGACCATTCCATGATACATCGGTGATAGTATTTATAGATGATATCTTGGTGTATTCGCGAAGCCAAGCCGATCATGAAGTGCACCTACGACAAGTGTTGGAGTTGCTTCGCCGAGAAAAACTGTATGCAAAATTCTCCAAATGTGAATTCTGGCTAAGAGAAGTTCAATTTCTTGGCCATGTAATTAATGCCGAAGGGGTGAAAGTCGACCCAGCGAAAGTTGATGCCGTGATGAAGTGGGAACCGCCTCGAAGTCCAACGGAAGTACAAAGTTTCCTTGGTTTGGCAGGCTATTATAGAAGATTAGTCGAGAATTTTTCCTCGATAGCTGCCCCGTTGACCAAGTTGACTAAGAAAGGCGAAAAGTTCACGTGGGCAGAAAAACAGCAAGAAGCTTTCCAAAAGTTGAAACAAGCTTTGTGTGAAGCACCAGTGTTAGCACTACCGCAAAGCGGAGAAGAGTATGTGATCTACAGCGATGCTTCAAGAGTTGGCCTTGGATGTGTACTAATGCAGAAAGGTCGGGAAATAGCTTATGCGTCCCGCCAACTAAAAGACGCTGAGAAGAAGTATCCAGTTCATGATCTGGAATTAGCTGCGGTGGTTTTAGCTTTGAAGCTGTGGAGACACTATTTATATGGTGTGAAATTTGTTGTCTATACTGACCACAAAAGTTTGAAGTATTTATTTGATCAAAAACAACTTAACATGCGACAGCAAAGGTGGATGGATCTACTTAAAGACTTTGACTTTGAAATTCGGTACCACCCTGGCAAGGCGAATGTAGTGGCAGATGCTCTAAGCCGGAAAGAAGCACCATTGAAAGTTACATCCGCGTGTATGGGTGTAGCAAGCCGGTTACCAGAATTGATCCGTTTGGCACAGGAAGAGGCGTGCAAGCCTGAACATATAAAAAGCGAGCGAATGGTTGGGTATTTGAAGCATCTGGAAGAGAATGCACAGAAGTTGAAAACCTTCAGAGGTCGTGTGTGGGTCCCAAAACAAGGAGAAGCGCAGAACTTGCTTCTAGAGGATGCACACTGTAGCCGATACACAGTTCATCCGGGTAGTACCAAGATGTACCGGACGTTAAAACCGTTGTATTGGTGGCCCGGAATGAAAAGAGATGTTGGAAGATATGTAGAAAGATGTTTGACATGTCTACAAGTGAAGTCAAACCATCAGAAACCGTATGGAGAAATCCAACCATTGCCGATTCCAGAGAAGAAGTGGGACCATATCACTATGGATTTTGTAACAAAGTTGCCGCGGACACCGCGAGGTCATGATTCGGTGTGGGTGATTGTTGATCGACTGACAAAATCAACACAATTCATACCGATTAGCGAGAAGTACAGGGTGGATCAACTGGCGAAAATCTACATAGATGAGGTGTTATGTCGACATGGATTACCAGCATCGATTGTGTCGGATCGAGATAGCAGATTTACTTCCCATTTTTGGCAAAGTCTTCAAAAGCGATTGGGTTCAAAAGTACTCATGAGTACTGCATACCACCCGCAGACCGATGGCCAAAGTGAAAGAACTATCCAAACTTTGGAAGATATGCTAAGAACCTGTGTAATTGACTTTGGTGGAAGCTGGGAAGATCACCTACCCTTAGTAGAATTCGCGTACAATAACAGCTATCATTCCAGCATTCAGATGGCCCCGTATGAGGCATTGTATGGAGCACCGTGTCGTACACCGACTTGCTGGACTGAAGTTGGGGAAAAGCCGTTGCCTGGACCCGAAATTGTAGCACAGACGGAAGAGAAGATCAAACTGATACGAGAAAACTTGAAGGTAGCTCAGAATCGACAGAAACAGTACGCAGATAAACGGGTGAAACCGATAAAATTCCAAGTAGGAGACATGGTAATGCTCAAAGTATCCCCTTGGAAAGGCTTAATTCGTTTTGGGAAGAAAGGGAAATTAAGTCCTCGCTTCATTGGACCTTTCCGCATATCCCAAAGAGTTGGAGTCGTGGCGTATAGATTGGAGTTACCTAATGAACTTCATGGTATACATGATGTATTTCATGTGTACCATTTGAGAAAAACTTTGTTTGACAAGTCTCAACAAATACCTCTTGCTGAAATTGAGGTAGATGAAAAATTGAGATATCCGGAACAACCCGAGAGGGTGATAGACCGCAAGGTAAAACAGCTGCGAAACAAGAAAATTAGCATGGTGAAAGTACTTTGGCGATATCACAGAGGTTCCGACATGACGTGGGAGACCGAAAGCGAAATGAGGGATAAATACCCTCAACTCTTTGCATGATTTCGGGGACGAAATCTCTTGAAGTAGGGAGAATTTGTAACGCCAAGGCATGATTTATCATGTAATTATAATAAAAAGGGCAAATTGGTTATTTTACCTTAGAAGGGTAATTTGGTCTTTTGGACAGAAAAGGATTTGTTTTGTAATAATATTTTGAGTTGTGGACTTAAAATGTTATAAAATCTGATTTTTGTCATAAATTGTGTAAATTGTGGCAGAAGTTCTAGAAATGCAACTTCAAGGACCAAATTGTAATTTCTGGAGGTATAAATAGTTGGAAATTCTCCCATTTTGTGCAGATTTTTAGAGGCTTACGGGAGAGAGTTTTGTGACTGAATTTTCCAGAAACTTGAAGAATTCTTGAAGGTTTGAACTTGGAATTCGATTCTTGGCTTCAAAGGGTAGAATTGGAAGTTTTGGAGGTAAGTTTTCCAAGTTCTGGTTTATGTGTTCTTGATGAGTTTTATAGAACTCAAAACTGCATTTACAGTTATGATTGGGTGATTAAAATGATGTAATACTTCCATTAAGTCATGCTAATAAGGGCTTAATTCAAGATAATGGAAGTAGATTGTTATTTATGATGAATTTGAAGTTTTGGGGTTTTTGGAACTAAGAACCCTAATTCTTCATATGATTGATTGAGTGGGTTTTGAGGGTTGAAAACCTTGTATTAATAGAAGGTTTTAGCCTAGGAATGAACCCCAAACGGTTAAGAACAGCATTAAGGACTTAAATATCAAAACTGCAAGCTACAGTGCACAATTTGCGACTGGTCTGGAGACCTGCACTGACGCTAGGCGCAGTGCGCCCTATTTCCAGGCGCAGTGCGCCCCTAGGACAGGGGATCAGAAACGCTAACTTTTGTTTGGCTTGTCCGATTTACCTCAAATTTGAACCATAAGTCCCTAATGGTTTGAAAAGTATGGGAAAATTTTTAAATTGAGTTTTCGACTCCTCGGGGGCACTATAGATCAATACGAATGCCTCGGTGAATAGTGAAATTCATAAAAAGATAGTAAACGGAAAGTTTATTATCTAGACATTGTTTGTATTGATACTCTATTGAACTCTTATGTATTAGAGTCAATTAGAATGGCTGTTAACTTATAATCATTGTAAAAATGTTTGATATTATAGGTACGGGACAAAGTTTTACGGATTTCATTGGAAGACAAGGAACGACAAAAGCTAGTAGTAGCAAGCCTTCAGGTGAGTAATCTCACTCATATCCGATGTGATATATGATAATTGAGCAGCTGCAAATGAATACAGTTTTGGGGACAACAATTTGACAGATTTCGTGATTAAGTAAAAGACAATACCAGCTAAGCCGTGAGTCTGATATAGACAAGAACGGAGCTGTGAGTCAATAGAAATAATATGACAATACCAGATAAGCCGTGAGTCTACGATAGACAAGAACGAAGCTGTGAGTCAAACCTTGAAAAGACAATACCGGATAAGCCGTGAGTCATTGAGATGACAAGAACGGAGCCGTGAGTCTAGGCAAAAGCGGGATAAACCCGTGAGCCATACATGATCTTGTGTTATGTGATAATGCATATTTATGTTGTATAGAGAATTTTATTCTTATACATGTTATAGTAGATTTGATTACTCATTGGGCTTTATAGCTCACTGTTTATTTGACATGTCCCTACAGGTGAGCGTGATCCAGCAAAAGGGAAAAATAAAGTCTGTGACTGAGGACTTAGGATTTTAAAGTGACAACCCGGCTTAATGGATGTATAATATATATATGTTGTAATCCTTGATACACTTGTACCTGTATCTGTTAACTAATACCCCTATACTTATGTTTTTATTGTAAAATGTTTGGTTTGAAAAATAAAAAAATTTTATGGGGTGTTTTGTTAATAAGTCGGGTGTTACACATACTCAAATGGTTTCAAAATAAAATTTATATATATATATATATATATATATATATATATATATATATATATATATATATATATATATATATATATATATATATATATATATATATATATATATATATATATATATATATTCCTTAGAGCTCATAGGAAATTAAAAGTCATCCACTCTAGTTGAGTAGGATCAAAGTAATGGACGTGTAGTAACTGGAAGGGGGAGGTGTCGGTTGCCCGAAAGTCCTGACTAGGTAAGCATTCGTATACATCCCAATCAACCGAGGGACCAGTTTGCTTACCTGGGGACCAAAGGCGAGAGTTCCCAAACCTATAGGCCAAAGCGCGTCATTCACATTACTTTTGAGCCATCAAACTACCCGACCTTATTAAACGTATCCGAAAGGATACACTCCAAAATGGCCAACTCATTGGACTATTAAGTTCCCTAATGGGCCTTGAAGTGGGAAAAACATGTGAAAACTTAGTATTGTGGGGGCCCACGCAATTGCTACATGCTTCACATTTAGTACCCATGGAAAGCCCAAAAGGTGCCCAACACTCCTAACCATGGCCCAACAAGTGTTTTACAATCATTTTACCCAACAATGTCTGCAAACTTAATTTCCATAATTAATTTACAAATAACTCACAAGTCTATATGCGTGTTTCTCATAGATGGCATTACAACTCCCTCTGTAACCATTGTAACTATCACCATATGTCCACCAGCCCGTGTCACCTTTGTACGACTTGTGGTCGCTATGGCCACTTGGCGGACACATGCCGTGCACCAAAAACTCAGCGACAATTCGCTCTACCCTCAAATCAGCAAACACAAACTCGGTATCCAACTCGAACATGCTTCAACTGTGGTGACCCCACCCATTTCAGAAACGCGTGTCCTAGGCTTGTCAATATCATTAACACTCAAGCACAGGCAAATCCAACAATGCAGGTTCCAGCTCCCAAAGGCCGAGCATTTGTCATTACCGCAACCCAAGCACAGACCGATAACAAGGTCGTAAATGGTACGTTTCTCATAAATGACTGCTACGCTTCAGTACCTTTTGATTCAGGTGCCGGTAAAAGTTTTGTGTCTTTGGAATTTGAGCCCATACTTCACATACCTCGCACGATTCTTGATGAGTACTTTACCGTAGAAGTCGCCAATGGAAAATACGTTTCACTCAATGCAGTCATCCAAGATTGCACTTTCGATTTTAGCGGTCATAAATTTTCCGTCAATTTAGTTCCTATGGAACTTGGTAGTTTCGACATCATCGTGGGAATGGATTGGCTATCCCAAAACCATGCTGAAATAGTATGTTACGAGAAGTTCATTCGTATTCCTCTTGCCGACGGTCAAAGTCTTCGTATTTATGGCGAGACTCATTCGAAAAAGCTTAGTCTTATGTCATGTACTCAAGCTCGATCATATCTACGTAAAGAATACATGGCTTTCTTAGCCCATGTGGTGGAAACAAAAGTCACAGAAAAGAAAATCGAAGATATTCCGATTGTACGAGACTTTCCCGACATCTTTCCCGATGACATATCTGGACTCCCTCCAGTACGTGAGCTAGAGTTCCGCATCGATCTCGTTCCTGAGGCTGCTCCCATAGCCAAGTCTCCATATCGGTTGGCTCCAACCGAGATGCAAGAATTGGCAAGTCAGCTCCAAGAATTGACCGATAAGGGATTTATCCGCCCTAGTACTTCACCCTGGGGAGCCCCGGTTCTTTTCATCAAAAAGAAAGATGGTTCGTTTCGTATGTGTATCGATTATCGGGAGTTAAATAAATTGACCATCAAGAACCGATATTCGTTACCTCGGATCGACGACCTTTTTGATCAGCTTCAAAGAGCTTCATGCTTCTCAAAAATCGACCTCCGCTAGGGTTATCACCAACTTCGAGTACGGGAAGAAGACATCCCCAAAACCGCTTTCCGAACCCGCTATGGTCATTACGAGTTTATCGTTATGCCTTTTGGCCTAACGAATGCCCCTGCCGCATTCATGGACTTGATGAATCGGGTATTTAAACCTTATCTTGACCGTTTTGTTATCGTCTTTATTGATGACATCCTCATTTACTCCAAGACAAAGGCAGACCATGCAAGACACCTTCGTCTAACTCTCCAAACATTGCAAGGAAATCAGCTATATGCCAAATTTTCGAAATGCGAGTTTTGGTTAAATGAGGTACAATTCCTCGGTCATATTGTAAGTAACAAGGGTATTTTAGTCGATCCCAAAAAAGTTGAAGTAGTCAAGAATTGGAAAGCCCCACGTACCCCCAAGGAAATTCGGTCATTCCTCGGTTTAGCCGGCTATTACCGGCGTTTCATTTCAAATTTCTCAAAGATCGCTTTATCGCTTACTTTTCTCACTTGCAAGGGTACGCCGTTTGATTGGGGACCCAAGCAGGAAGACGCTTTCCAAACCCTTAAACAAAGATTGTGTGACGCTCCGATTCTTACACTCCCTGAAGGATCCGAAGATTTCGTGGTATACTGCGATGCCTCCAATCTCGGTCTAGGTTGTGTTTTGATGCAAAGGGGAAAGGTTATAGCTTACGCATCGCGACAACTCAAAATACATGAAAGGAATTATACGACTCATGATTTGGAGCTCGGTGCCGTGGTTTTCGCTCTTAAAATTTGGAGGCATTACCTTTACGGCACTAAATACGTAATTTTCACCGACCACAAGAGCTTGCAACATATTCTTAATCAAAAGGAACTGAATATGAGACAAACACGATGGGTCGAACTCCTAAATGATTACGAGTGTGAAACACGCTATCATCCGGGCAAGGCAAACGTGGTAGCCAACGCGTTAAGCCGAAAAGAACATGCCAAAGCATTTCATCTAATATGTTCTTCTATCTTGTCCAATCTCAGCGACCGAATTCGAGGAGCCCAATACTCGGCAATTACCGAAAATGACATGCCCACGGGAATTGATGGGGAGTTGGAAAGTAAATCTGATGGTATTTTCTATTATCAAGATCGCATCTGGATCCCAGATCGCGACAATCTTCGTACCTTCCTGATGGAAGAAATCCATAAAACTCGATATTTCATTCATCCTGGCGCTGATAAGATGTATCATGGCCTGAGAACCAATTATTGGTGGTCGGGAATGAAAAAGGATATTGCTTTATTCGTGGCCAAATGTCTTACATGTTCCAGGGTCAAAGTAGAACATCAACGACCCTCTGGACTATTGGTCTAACCGGTAATCCCCGAGTGGAAATGGGAAGCGATCGCCATGGATTTCGTAACCAAACTTCCCCGTACCACCAATAGACACGACAGCATTTGGGTAATCATTGACCGTTTGACCAAATCCGCTCATTTCCTTCCCATCTGTGAACATTTCAAGGTCGAACAACTTGCTCGGATTTACATCGACGAGATAGTTAGTCGGCATGGCATCCCTCTCAGCATCATTTCAGATCGTGATGGGAGATTTCTCTCTCGGTTTTGGCAATCACTTCAAGCAGCCATGGGAACCCGCCTCGATCTCAGTACCGCCTATCATCCTCAAACTGATGGTCAATCTGAGAGGACAATTCAAACACTCGAAGATATGTTGAGGGCTTGTATCTTAGATTTCGGAGGAAACTGGGACTCTCATTTACTGTTGGTGGAATTCTCCTATAATAACAGTTATCATTCTAGCATCAAGATGCCACCATTTGAGGCATTGTATGGCCGTAAATGCCGATCTCCTATTTGCTGGCATGAAATTGGCGAGTCCCACGTGATTCGCGCAACAGTGGATTCTCCAATCATTGGTCCTGAGCTTATCCAGGAAACAACCGACAAAATCACTCAGATTCGCAATAACCTTCTCGCAGCTCGTAGCCGACAAAAGAGTTACGCCGACAAGCGACGCAAACTGCTTGAATTTACCGTAGGTGACATGGTCATGTTAAAAGTGTCCCCATGGAAAGGTGTGGTTCGATTTGGACGCAATGGTAAATTGGCACCACACTATGTAGGCCCGTTCAAAATCCTGAAAAGGATCGGACCAGTAGCCTACGAGTTGGATCTACCAATAGAGCTTAATAAGTTCACCCAGTATTTCATATAGCCAACCTCAAGAAGTGTTTAGCAGACGAGAACCTTCATGTTCCTCTCGAGGATATCCAAATCGACGAGACAATGCAATTTATCGAGAAACCCTTGGAAATTGCCGACCGAAAGGAAAAGCAACTCAAAAGAAGTCGCATTCCCCTGGTCAAGGTCAGGTGGCAGTCAGCACGTGGACCCGAGTATACATGGAGCGTGAGGATCAAATGCGTACCAAATACCCGCAACTTTTCTCTTAAGGTACTATCTTCTTAAATTTCGGGATGAAATTTCCTAAATTAGTGGAGATTGTGACATCCGCCTAAAATGGATTCGGGTCAACCCAACCCAATTGGAAATTTAATAAACCCTACTCGAGATTTCTCGATGCTAATAGGATCAAAACCCTTACACTACGATATAAATTGACGTTAATAGCAATATAGCATAGCATAACGTTATAACTATAATCAAATTAAATTATGATATCATATTAAAATCAAATCAAAGTATGATGCTCTAATTAAATTAAAAAAATCAAACTTGAATGCTATAATTAAACTTCAAATCAAAGTAGATTGTTATAATAAAATAATAACCTATTTTTTATAAAACTCTATTTTTATAAACACTGCATTAAATTTTATAAAACTCTTAAGATGCTTGTGTTAGTGGGGAATTATGAAGACCACCAAAAGTAAAAGTTTATTCCCATTGTCTCCCACTCACACCTCCCATCATCTTTCCTTTCATTTTTCTCCCAACACATTATTCTCATCACCACTCAAATCATATCTATTCTTCCTCTCACTCTCAATATCGAAATTCCTCCTAGAAATCTTCATTTTTCAGCCAAGAACACTACAATATACTCAAATCTCCATCCCTCTTGAAGCATTCATCAAGGTATGTTGTTAAAAGTTCCAAATTCATACATGAAAAAAATTAAATCTACCAAACTATCTAAAACTCATTTTATGCATAAACCTGATTTTTCTCGGAATCCCATAAATAAAATAAGAAGTTCTGGAAATTTTCAAAAAAATAACTTATTTTTATTGAATTACTATAATTATTGCCATATAATAAGGCAATAATTCACATAAAATACCTTTTTAGTCAATAAATTCTGGGAAAATTCTAGGATGACCCATAATTTGGGTAAAGTGGATTTATAAAGTTTCATGCATTTATATTACTGTTTGATGCTTATTTTATATTTTATTTTGTTGTAGATAAATAAATTTCAAAATATAGTTATGTATGTTAAAAACTAGATTTTATATTTTCCGCACCTTATTAACATTTTAAAGACTCCATGACAAAATTTACAGATTTTTGTAAGAATGTTTGCTTATTTTTCCTGATTTAATGATTATTTAATGGTTTAAATTGATAATAAATAGCTACACATGTCCAAAAATTATAAAACCTTATCCGAATATCATATATAACATGTTAATCATAAATAAAAATTCTAATGAATTTATCTTAATATTTTCCTATCATTTATGATTTTATTTATTAGTTAATAATGAAAAACATAAGAAATACTTCCCATAGTCAAAAATATCCAAAACATTTACAGTAGGCTCAATATAATGTTAGAAAACTATGGTTATTTTTCCAGAATTGTTGGGAATCATTTGTTATTTTCCCGAATTTTGTTGTTGTTTAATCATTAAAATACTAAATAAATACTAAAGCAGTTAAGAAAAATATGAAAATTTTACAGTAACTACTATTTTATGAAATAATGATTTTCGGATAATTTTAGAATGTTTCATTACTGTTTAGTATTTAAAACCATTTTCCTAAATATCTAAGCATGTAAAAATGCCTTTTTAATGATTATTTTATATAAATAATTGTTTATAATATATAAAATCTGTAAATACTTATAATTTGACAAGTTATTATTTTAATAAGAAATTATTAAAATCTTGCCTAAAGTGAAAATATAAATTAATTAAGCAAAGTAATTAATTCAATTTAAAATTCATCTAACCTATGAATACATTAATATTCAAAGCAAAATTTGATTATTGTTAATTCATCTAATATAAGAATATGTGTCTAATTATTTTTATTAATACTCCATTCCCGTTTAGTAGTTCCTAAACCAAAACTATTAATTATAATAGGTTCCACGTCGTTTTGACCCGAGCCGTCTATCGTACAACACGCGTATTCCGTTTGGACTAATGTGAGTAATCTACCCCATATTTTATAATTTTCAATACTTTTGGGGTGCATCATGTGGTTCTAATATGTTCCAACTTCATTTTATTATTTTTTCACAATTGAGACATTGTTGGGACATTTATACATGAATCATTATTTGTATAATTATTGTTTGTTTACGCTACATGTACTTGTAGTGCATTACCATTTTTAGTCTAATCTCCATGACTATGCCCGTATTCTTGAGGTACGTTATGGACAATAATAGCGCTATTGGGTTGACCACCCCGCCTTGGGACGCTAAGGTGATTGATTGCACGTGGTTGAGTGTGTATGATGATTAGATGCCCCATCCTATATATATACATATATATATATATATATATATATATATATATATATATATATATATATATATATATATATATATATATAGGGTGAGGACTTATTGTTGTTGTTATCATTTGTTAATCAATTTTTGATTTATAAACCGTTATCTCAATAGTACTTGCTTGTCGACTTCCAAAGAAAAAAAGTTTCAAATTATAAATATTTCAAACTCACAATTTTCTTTAATAAAACTAGATTACTCACCAACTCTCGTATTTGACCTGTTTTTACCCATGATGCAGATTTGAAGAATGAAGTTGATGAAAAGTAGGGTATACCTTAGAAACCCACAAGACTATTTAAATTTGATGTAATAAATATTGTTTGTATTTGAATTTGTATTTGTATGTTGTGAATCTTGTTTGCATACTTAGTACTTAATTGAATCTATTCATATTATAACATAGTTGTCATGAGACTTTGAACAATATATCACGCCTTGATCGATTCCGCCAAGGATCGGGGTGTGACAGCCTAAAGATGTTCCTATTAGTATTCTTAGGGGTGTTAGCGTTTGCAATCGCTATAAATTCATACAAATGATTGTATGGGTCATCCTGCTTGTACCCCCTAAACTCCGGTAATATCCCTAACAACTGAGGCCTTATTTCTACTTGAGATTCAATATTGTCAGGAATATAAATTGGCGACGAGTCATCATACACCGGTAGCTGGAAGTGTGATGCAACCGATTGCCTCATCGGTTGTGCAAAATATAAAGGTTGAGCAGAATTACCGTAAAAATGTTGATCGTTATATCCCTGCTGACCTTGAGGTGGTTGATGTTGCTGTGTTCTTTTGGGAGGTCCCCGACCTCGGTTCCATGGCTGCTGTGGTGCTGGTGGAACCCATCCTTCATCTTCCTCATCGTATCTCTCCTCTGCCTCTTGATACTGATACTGTTGCTGAGGAGGTTGCTATTATTGTTGTGGTTGTGTAGGTTGGAATGTGGTTTGAGGTTTAAAAAGTACTGGTTGTGGTGTTTGTTGTCTAGATACTGGGGTGCCATCACGGGTCGACGCTCCCCAGGACATGGCAGATGTAAATGGGTTTGTAGATTGTGGTTGGGATACAGGTTGAAATGGTGGAATCGATGGCGGAGTGCATGATGGTATAGGTACAGGGGCTGAAACTGCACCACCAGAAGCACTCGTGCTCCCGAAATGAAACTTCGAAACCGGGGGAATAAATGACATCCCCGTTGCCTTACCCGAGGGTTCCTGGGCAACATGATATGGACTACTACTGATGTTACTAAAACTCATGATATTGGAACACCTACGTGCACGGATTTTGCGCGCAGTTCGCTCAATCTCAGGGTCAAAACGCAAAGGGGATACTTGCTCACCCCTGCGGGTACGCATGCACTAGTGCAACACGCCCGAAAAAAATCAAAAATCAAAATACTAACCAAATGAAACTCACAAAAATTTCAGAAACTAAAGTTCCTACAAATTACCTAATCTTAAGCTCACAACTCCCCGGCAACGGCGCCAAAATTTGACATCGCAGCGGTCGTCATGCGGTCAAAAATAAGAAAATACCTAACACACTTACTTAGCACAGTGGAAGTCAGGGTCGATCCACAGGAGTTACGTGGTCAAGACAGGTGACAGATTACTAACTATAGTGTCACGCTATAGTCAGAGGACCTAGTTTCTAAGCTTTTGACTACTAATCCCAGAAAACATAAATCAACGCAATTTCAAACAAGCATAATCTAAACTAAAACTTCCAAACAAACCTAGTTACTTACTGAAATCAGAAGTACATCTCCAATTCAGAAGCAAGCAAAGGTATCCAAACAAACATAAACAAGGCATAAACTAAACCAATAACTAAGGTCCAAATGAACAGTCACTGGCTAAAGTTCAAACCCAAAATCTAACCTAGTTGGTCACTGAAATCAGCAAGGGAAATCAGTCCAAACAAGGTCAAACAAGCATCCAAACACAATCCAAACATGCACAATCCAATAGCAAGCATAAAACACCGAAAACCAACAATTACTTGTAACCAAATGATTATTATAAACCAAACTCAGATCCAACAATACAAACAGTAACCAAACGATTCAAAAACATAAACTAAAGCCAAATATCAGTGGTTGTCACTCCCAAAGATACTAGCCAATGATTACCAACTATCTAGCTAAATGAAAATAAATTTTAAAACATAGAAATACCAAATATGAAGTTGCTGAAGCTTAATCTCGGAGTCAAAGAGCCTTGAGGTCGATTTTTCACCAGGTCTTTGCTAAGGTTTTCGGTTGAAAAAGCCTCTATTTATAGTTGCAAAATTTCCGCAGCCGCGCTGCGCTTTTATGGTTTCCGCGACGCGCGTAGTGATCTCTTCCCGTTTTTTCGGCATTTGAATTTGTTCCACCGCCTTGAACCCGCGTCGCGCATTGAAGATTTCCGCGGTGCGCGTACGTATTTTCCTGATATTGTCTTGATCTTCAACTTGTTCCAAATTGCACGCTTTTAGTCCCTGTTTTCATTATTTTCTTCCAAACAAGTACTGGCACGAAAAGTGAGAATACCACGATATATATTTAATATAATTTCACTAAGAATAAGGCTCAACAACGACTAAAATATGTGATATTACTAGGCGTTGTCAATAATTCAAAAGTAAATAAAAAAATTAGTTATAATTACAATAAAATAATATTATAAAAATATTGTATTTAGTGTTCAATGCAACATGAAGTCATGTAAATATTTTCGTCAAATGCTCTGTTTCCTAGCAATCAAGCCTAATATATGAATATATGGTTTTCACTTTTTACATACATAAGTGTCCATGTGTTATATTCGAAAAATGAAAATAGGCCTCTAAATATAAATTTTCTTTTAATTATAAGCAAAATGTATTAATACTAAGAAGAGTAAAAAACGACCCATTAATTTTTAGTGGCAGACTTTGTTACGAATTTCCAACATATTGCAAGGTATTAAAGACGGATTAGAGACATATTACAAGGGATAGCATCGGATTACAAGAGATTAGCCATGGATTGCTGACAAATGACAACAAATAACAAACACGGAGTTAGTAAAGATTATAACAAGCAATAAAACAAAAAAATAAAAATAAAACAAGAATTTTAATATAATATAATTGGTTAAACATATCAATCAAGTTAAATCAACTACTAAATATAATTTAATATAAACCCTTACAAAAAGTATTTTTAGCCCCACCATAAATTAATCCCTTTCTATAAGATGCATTTTTTCCATGGAAGGAAAAAGTCCTTTTCCAATATCAAATATTAAGTGTTCTTTTCCTATTGAAGTAATCATGAGAACGACTCTATTTTAAGAGAAACTTTTTTATTTAAAAAATCAAAACTAATACAAATTATTTGAAATATTTAATTTAAGATGTATGTACTTTTTATTTATTGAATTTTCTCAGTTTACTCTATAGTTTATTTAAATAATTAGTTACTCACAAGTTAATTTCTATGTGGATGTCGCATTGAGACCAATAATGCACATAAAACACGATAGAATCCATTTACGTCTGATATGTATTTAAGTAATAAAAAACATAATAAATAATGATAAGAATAAATAATAATAGCTAACTATTATTATTATTATTATTATTATTATTATTATTATTATTATTATTATCTTTCATAGGTTAATCCGTATATAGTTTATTTTTATAAACAAAACTTAAAGCATCGTTGTTGTATATGACAACGGATATATGCATTCCTCAAACACAGAAGTCATGTTTAGATTATGCTGTTCTATAAAACAATATTAACTTCTTTCATTCTTTTTCTAAACACATCAAATTTTCTTATTAGATTCAATCCATGTTTATTTTTCTTATTTACTACTAATTACGACATTTTAATAGTGAAAGTAATCATAAAAGTGAAAGTAATCATAAAGCATACGATAATTTTATCTCATTGAACAGACATTCTAAGTATCTTATTGTTAATCAAACATTTTTCTAAAACTATAAAGTTAAGTGGTTTATAAAAATAAAAGATGTAAGAAAAAAGTGCATGTGATTGGGAGTGACTTCAGACTCAACTAGCGGCAAGTGGCAGTAAAAAGTTCACATCGTTACTATATAATATGAAATATGTTACAATCTTAGAATTGTAATTAATGTTATCCTTAGCTGGATAGTAACACCATATAGATCATCTTTCATTTGTACTACCCTAACTACCAGTAAAGGCAAACCTTATATATATATATATATATATATATATATATATATATATATATATATATATATATATATATATATATATATATATATATATATATATATATATATATGGTCGAGATCATGAGAGAACCTAAAAAAACCTAGGAACTTAGGAACTTTTTTTCTACACAATATTTTTTTTTTAAAATTGCATCCAATTTTTTTATTTAAAGCGTCTAAGAGATTTCTAAACCCTAAACCCATATGAAAAAAAATAAAAAAATGATTTTTTTGCATCCAATTTTTTTATTTAAAGTGTCTAAGAGATTTCTAAACCCTAAACCTAAACCTTAAACCCTAAAACTAAACCCTAAACCCTATACCAAAACCCCAAACCTAAACCCTAAACCCTAAACCCATATGAAAAAAAAATTAAAAAATGATTTTTTTTGAATTTTTTTTTTTTGATATCTTCTAGATGCATCATAACAAAAATTTTGGTATATTTTTTTTTGAAAAATATTGTGTAGAAAAAAAGTTCATAAAATGGGTTCTTAGGTTCCTAGGCTTTTTTATGTTCTCAATTGAACTTTACTATATATATATATATATATATATATATATATATATATATATATATATATATATATATATATATATATATATATATATATATATATATATATATATATATATATCTCCTCTTCTTCCCTTCTTATACGGGAACATCTATCAACCCTAATTAAAAATCGTGCACCGTCTGCCATCATCGACCACAACACGCCGTCGACCACCACGTCTGCCGTCGGCACCGGCGAATCTATCGTTGTCGACCCTAGTGTTCTATATCATACGCCTCCATTCCTACCAACCAGTTACACGACTTCATCTCCTTTTCCGGTTCCGAATCTGCTTCTAATCAATGAGTCAGCAAGCTTTTCCTTCAAAATTTGAGATCACGCATCCGATTGTGGTCGATTGCCCACATCCATGTCTAGGTGAGAATCGATTGGTGCCAACGGCCACCAAACAACGCCGATTACAATCCTCAGAGATGTCGCAAAGCAGAGAGAGAAAGACGGTGGACTTGTGATTTGTACATCCTAAGGCGGTGGCAGCAAAAGGGTGGAACCGGCAATTGCAAAAAAAAGAGCTAATCGATCGGAACCTGGTATAAAATTCCCCAAATTAATCGATCGGAACCTGATACAACTGTTCATCAAAAAAATTTCATCTCCGCCTTTTTTTTCTTCTGGATTTCGGAGAGGCGTTCTATGAGAATGATTCAAGTTCATTCTCAGATAATGGGGCATTCTCAGAGAATGGGAGATTCTCAGAGAATGGGGCTTTCCCATACTGTGAAGATACAGACGTTGATTTGGTGTCGTTTTTGCTATAAGTCATTCTCAGAGAATATATATGAGAATGGTTCAAGTTCAGTCTCAGAGAATGGGGCATTCTCAGAGAATGGGGCATTCTCAGAGAATGGGGCTTTCCATACTGTGAAGATACATATGTTGATTTGGTGTCATTTTTGCTAATAGCTTTCTGTACCATGAAGCATAAGTCATTTTTAGAGAATGGGGTTAGTTACTATATAGCTTAGGCCATTCTTAGAGAATGGCTGTGTATATGTTATATTGTACCTAATTACTTGAGTCTGTTTGCATGTTTTTTAATCATTCTTAGAGAATGGGTGGTAATCGCACATTTTTCTTGTTAATCGCAAGAATTCCAAGTGATGATCGATGTTCATTCCCAGAAATCGTTTTTATGCTAGCTTTTATTCCAATTGTCACTGTAAAAAATTGTACATTGAGTAGATAATGGAACCCAAATTGAGAAGACGGCCCGTAATTTTTGTTTCGATCTTCAAAATTGATTTGAAAATTATATTGTTTCCTTATTTATAGGTACATAGATTGCCCAATATGCCCTTAACCGGATGTTTTTAATTATTTTTATTTAATTCTTTCATTTTAATTACACAAATGCTGTAAGAACCCAAAAATATTGGTAAAAGTATAAAATGAAAGTATGAGAAGTTTTGGTAAATTTCAGTTCTTGTGGTAAAATGAAAATAATCATATTTTCCGTAAGGATGAAATATATAAACTATAATAAAGTTATAAGGATGAAGTAAGAATGTTGAAAATGTAAAAAGTGAGAGAAAAGTACAAAAAATGACCAAAAATGGTATTTTTGTCATTTTGAAATATTTAACTTAAGAATGAGATTTTTAAGTGTTAAAATGTCTTAAAGTGCAAAATAAGTTTATAAGTGGAATAAAGTTATAAAAGGTAGAAGTTCTTACAATTCAAGCATGTTATATGCTATTTTGAGAAAAATGGTAAAAAGGGGTAAAAGGGTCATTTGACATGCAAATGACTGAAAAGTCAAGAAAATGTAATGTTGGGGCCAAAATGAAATAAAATAAACCCATAATGTTATAAAAATTAGTTTTTGTGCCATTTTGGGAAAAATGGAAATTTAGGGACCAAAAATGGAAATTTGCTAGGTATTTAAAGGAGAAAATATCTCCTTAATGTTCAGAAGATGGAAGTCTCTAGAGAGATCGTGAGAGCATGAGAGTGATCGGGTCTTGAGGATTTTGGAAGATTGAAAGAAACTAACTTGGAATTGAAGAATTCCAAGCCTTCTAAGGTTAGTAAATTTGTTTTTAGGGTTGTTTAACCCATTTCCCGTGAGTAGGTTACTGTAGCTTCAAAAATTCAGTGGCTAGAGGAGGATTATCCTATGATTCCTAGCCTTAACTTGTGTCTTAATCACTATCTAAACCTAGTTTAACCATTGAAAGTGTTAAAAATCAAGGAATGAGAATTTGAGCTCAAGAACCCTAACCAACGGGTTTGTAAGAACATGTTGGTTTCAGTGGTTCTTAATGAGGTTAATATGTCTTAACAGAAGTAATAAATCATTCCTAGTTGTTAAGTTTAAGAAATTTCAGATTTTTGGGTGAAGATGTTAAAAATGGAAATCTTTGGAAAAATTTGGAATCAATGATTTCATGGTTTAAGAACATGGTTAAATGATGGAATTTTAGTTATGGAATGATTCTAAAACAATTAAGTTGTGTATTAAGAACATATCTTAAAATCATCAAAGTATGTTGCTATTGTTGAAAAATTGGAATTTTGTTCAAGAACCTTAGAATTCAAATTTACATGATCAAATTAATTCTAAGGGGTTTTAATGAGTTCCATATATGGTAATTGTTGAAATAAATCAGTAGAAGTGCTTAATATTGGACAGTTTCGGTTTTTGAATCAAAAATGTAAAAACGGGAATTTTTGGGAAATGATTGAAATCTATGATTTCCATGGTTTAAAAACTCAAGAAAATGGAAGGTTTTTGTCTTGGAATAATCCCTTAACGATAAAGTGGTGTATTAAGGACTTAATGTATGAAAATGGGGGTTTATAGCTAAAAAAATCGTGAAATCTGGTATGTTCAGCAGAGATCGGGTCCCGATCTCTTTAAGATCGGGTCGCGATCTAGATCGGGACGCGATCTTTTTAAGATCGGATCCCGATCTCGCGTCAGTAGCAAAAGTCCCCTGTTAAGTAAAAAAATTTTGGAATTTGGAGTTCGGCTTATCCGTTTGACCTCAAATTTTAAACATAGGTCTATTATGGCCCAAAACTTCATGGAAAATTGTCGGAATCGAAATACGACCCTCCGAGGGTACTGTAGTAAAATACGTATAATATACGATTTAACTAAAGTTGGTCATTTAAAAGTTATATAATTGTTATGACCCAAGATAGTACTATAAGGACTCTAATGAGTTATAGAGTCAGTTAACATGAATGTTAATGTATAACATGTTAAATATAGGTCCATGCCAAGTGATTATTGGATCAAAAGAGTATAAATACAAGGAATGTGTAGACAATCTACTAGCAGTACATGAGGTGAGTACATGTAGTATTTTTACCCATTCTGGGGTACATGGCCAGTAAGTATTTACAAGATTTCTTATAAAATCTCTTTATGTGAAATTATTTGCAAGAGTATTATTTCTAATTTGATGAAAAAGTATGATGCTATATTTGAAGTTATGTTTTGAACTACACGTTAAATTAAGTGAAAGTATGTTGGTCTATGAACCAATTATGTGAAAGTACATTTTGATTACAAGTTATATATGTTTTCAAGTATGAATGGTATATAGCCATTATGCAAGTAAGTAATGTTAAAGTAAGCAGAAAATGTTTTGTATGACTGGTAATTGTAGCAAGCAGCGTTAGTAAGGGAACTATGTTCCAACCTACCCGGGTTAGGTAAGGGGTCTACTGGGGAAAAACCCCCATCGCGAAGTAGATTGCCTCAGCACTTCTATGGTGAGGATTGATCCGTTCTTTCTAGCCATAGAGACTTGGGGTATCACTTATGGTGATTAAAGCCCTAAGTATAAAAATCCAGCAAGCTTATAAAACCAGTCACAGAAAGTAAGAAAGAAGCTATTTTTGAAAAGTATATTATGAAGTGAATTTGAAAAGTAAAGAGTTATAGTATGATACTACTATAAGTTTTGAAAGATGTTATTTTTGTAAAGTATGTCATGAAATGATTTTTGAGAAGTAAAGAGTTATAGTATGTTACTACTATAAAGTTTGGAAAGATGTTTTATGTCATAAGTTTTATAAAAAGATTGGAAAAGAAGTTAAACGTTTGAGTCTAAAACTCATGTAACTCACGAGACATTATTGTCTTACGTATTCTATGTTTTGCCATGTATTCCAGGTTAAAATTATTTGCTATAAATGGGATGAAGTTTGGCCGGAGTGGAGCTCGAGTTAGCTCCTATCTTGGACTCAAGGTTTAATCCTTTCTTGCTTACTATAGTTAGATTTGGTATGGATTTGTAACACCCACAGTTTTAAATATGTAAATTAATGGTTTTTTGATAAACCGTATTTTTGTATTCATGAACTTTTATGAAAAACCATAGTATTTGCAAACAGTAGAATTGGGGTGTCACAAATGCCACTATCATCTAAGCCCTTGATTTTTTTCAATCTAATGGTCCAGAATTGGTCCTATATTCACACAATCCTTAGCAAAAAAATATATATATATATATATATATATATATATATATATATATATATATATATATATATATATATATATATATATATATATATATATATATATATATATATATATATATACATACTAGGCGAATGCATGCGCGCTGCGTAGGAAAACATTATGTAGTTAAAATATTAATAGAAGTTACAATCATAGAGTCTAATTAACGAAATAATATTCAGATTATTATGCTTCAAAATAAATATTTAATTTATTTTGCATCATAATTATGTATCTATCAACAATAACTACAAAGAAAATAAAAATATAAACACAAATATACTATATCATTAGCGAATATCATCTCAAATATCAGTATATCATTTTTATTCTTAATATTGACTACTTTATATATTGTATACAACTGCATTTTAATAACTCGTTCATCTTTCAATAGATTGAATTTACTTATATTAGTATATGTCATCATAATGAAGAAATTTCTAGTTTAAATGAAGTCTTTTCATGTGGTTATATTAAATCACATATTTAATGAAAATAATCTAATTCTAGTGAATATTTATTTTAACGTACAAACTCTATAATTTCTAACTAATATACGATTCAAATAGTATTTTTAACTTAAAATAGTTAATTGATATTTATGATACTTAAAACGATGAAAAATTAAAAACAATATCATGTATTTTTTCAACTTCAACTAACACGGCTCTTGAAGTTGATATAAATATTATTAATTTAAAATACAATTTTTTGTGTTAAATTTAACTAAAAATCTATCAATTTATGAATTAAATATCATGATTTAGAAAGGTTTCTGAAATGGAGTAGTTTAAGAGACAGAAAGTATTTCCTATAACAAAACATTCATGAATTATTATTCAAAGAACGACTATATACTAAAGTTTTAGAAAGCACTAATTAGATTAAATATAAAATAATAAACTACCTATTGATGAATTATATTATGATAGGTATATATCTAAGAAAACTGTTGTAACCCAAACACAAAGGCCGCTAATGTTAACTTATGATATAGTTTCAGACTGTTATATACTGGTTTAACTAATTTTACAAATTAGATAAACAATAGAATTAAAAACATATTTTACTGTCAATATTTAAACAACAAAATAATAATGTTTAACTAAAATAAGCTACCTTAATTAATTTGGTAATATCATTTCAATATCTAACTTTGTCATAATACTTACAATTACAAACTAATATAATGATAATGTTTGTATTGATTTAATAAGCATCCTAAAAGCATGTTTTTAGGTACATGTAATTCTACAAATTACATATAAAATAAAATTAAAATCATGTTTCATCATCAACTTTAAACAATTAAAAACTAATGTTTATTTAAAATCAATTATCATGATTCATGTGATAATATCATTATAATATATAATTTTATCGTAATATTTATGATTATAAACTAATGTTAACATTATTATTAAAAAGAATTTGAAAACTCATAACAATTTTAAATAAATGCAATTGAAGGAAAAATAACTCTATTAATAATTATATATAGGTAATTTTAAAATGCACTTACATATTAGCACGCTCCATTTCTTAGAATATAATTATAATATATGATTGACTATGTATTTTGTAAAAAACTATCCAGTTTGATCAAATTTAAGTATTAGTTATATATGATTTACTAAGTATTTTGAAAAAACTATTCAATACGATTAAGTTAAAGTATTAATTATATTTTTATTATAAATGCAAGATTAATTATTTATTGATCTACATGTTTTATTTTTTTCAACAATCTCTTCAAGCGTTCATGTGTTTTTTTGACAATTTTCTTGAATGTCCTTTTAAATATAAATACTAAAATATAATATCTATATAACTATTAGTATAAAACTCTTTCAAAATACTAAACACCCAAATATATAAATAAGATTTTATTTTGAAATCACAAGCATAACACATGATAATAAAATACCAAAGCTTGTATTACATGGAGATGTATACTATTTTAATTGATGAAATAAGAGTACTAAAAATCTCAAATAAGAATCGAAATCATCAACTAATTACATAAGCTTAAGTTTGAGTTACAAAATAAACATAAAACATAATAAAATAGAATAATTTCATTGTGAAATGTGTTTCCTACACACACACAGAGGACACATTTTCTTCATCGATAATGGTTGTATGACCATTTTAAAATCTATAAAAGATAATGAAAACTATTAACTTTCTCTAGTATATATAAAAGAAATTCCAAATTCAAAACTTTAACATCGTAAGATGGCTCGAAATACATAAAAAAAAAAACACAAACCAACACAAATATCTTTAAACCTTTCCATTCTTCTTTCTGTATGATTTTCTCACTTTGTATGTGATTTATATTTGTATGTTACTCAAATGATTGTCCTCTTTTATAGTAAAAAAAGACTATTCAACGACAATTCATTTGATACTCATAAATTATATCATTATTAGTTTAAATACTTGACAATTATAAGATATACGTTAAAAAACTCTTGAGTGGTTTTTAATAATTAGTTGGAAGATGAAGAGGTGGAGGTTTCAAATGAATATGGTGCAAGAATGAGACGTATCTTGAATCATATTCATTTGAATGACATCTTTTATAAGATTTACTAGGCGTCTTCCCGCACGTTGTGTAGGAATATAACTATATAGTTAAAATAGATATGAGTAGAAGTTTAAATAAGTGGCAGAGTTAAAGATTTCGATATGGAGGTACCAACCTAGTTGAAATTCGAAAACTCATTTGCCAAAAAGTAGTTTAATCTATAGTGTTGTACCTCTCGAAAGTCTGGCATAAACCAAAAGCAGAATTGCACATTAGGTGGTTGTTTGTTGAAATCGATCAATGACGTCATTATCAAGAACTTATATCATATATATGTTTGTCAATGGAACTGAGCAAATGGAAATGATCAAAGAGTTAGTAAAAATCTAAATTTAAATGTAGAGGAATGGACTTTTTAATATTATGAACTAAATTATTTTGTGAGACCCAAAATTATTAAATCCATGGTATGTTTATGTGAGATAATGCTTGCATCTAAATACACCAAAACTTAAACAATGTGAAGGAGTTATTCTAATATATATCAAGTTTTATGTATTGAAGGTTATACTAAAAATGATAAATTATCCATATTATACTGATGTATAGATAAATTTAATAATTAAAAAGATAAGATAAACACTAATAATACATAAACGGTGAACTTGTTGATTTGTTCTTGAGGTGGTGAAGATTGTTTGTGTGTGTATACATACACACACACAAAATTCTCCGAAAATGTTGAGGCACAATCACCGTCCTAAAATACAGTTGTTACGTAAGAATTGATTTTCTTCCAATGCTGAAGAGGACCAGAAGGGAAACGTTGAAGAATATACATGTATAATTTTCTTATTTGTATGACTTCTTCAATTTTGTTTTACTTGTTCATATTCTACCCTGGTTAGCAAATTGATTTTGTGCGCATATACAGGTTTGATTTCAGTTAGTTAGTTGTATTATGTATTAGGTGTTTAATAAAATGTGTCACTGAAATAATTTTAATGATTAAAGATTGATGCTGCTTGTACCGGTAGATTTCAGTATTAACATATGCATAGGGTTCAGACAGCTGCATAGATTGTATTTTTAACTTTGCTGACATGATTTTAATAAATGGCTACATATATAGCAAGGCTGCAAATTAATTTGATGTAGGGTAAATATGTGTTGCGGTTGTGTATTACTTTTGTCAATTTTTGTGGCTTTTGAGCTAGAAATGGTTTTGTTTATACTTGTTGATGCATATATCATTTTATCGTGCTATAACAAATTATATTAATAATTAAATGGCTATGATTTTAACATAGGGCTAGAACAAAGAAAACTGAAAAACAAAGTCAAAATTTACGTCTTCTTCAGTTTGTTAATCTCTTAAATTTTTATATGAAACCATAATTATATTAAATTTGACCAAAAAAGTTGAGCAATGGCAAAAAACATTAAGAAGCAGTGAAACGTCAATTTTTTTTTAAAATAAAATATTACTTCACTGTTTGGTATCTGGTGGGTGTGCAATGCCATTACATCGGTGTGCAATGCCATTACATCGTTGTTATTCTTAAAATTGACCGCTTCCCACATTCTAAAGAACCGGAGTTGCACTACCATTACAATGTGATAGTTATATATCATTACCATTATAACTCAATGTTTTTTTTACTTATCACACTTAAGATATATTTTTGAGACTTAATTAGTTTACTTAATCGATTTAAACAATTTCTTTTAATTGAAATACAGTTTGCAATTGCTACAAAAACTTTACACTTCCGTAAATATCTAAATTGCGATGCTCTTTCTTTTTAGACTATTTATTTTATAGGCTAACATTACAAATTTATTTAATAAAGATGCACACATTCTAACTTTCAAAAATTATATCAACTGAGATTGAAAATAAAAATAGATGAATATAGTTGCGTTTGAACAAATTAGTTAAGTCTTTTAAATCTTATATCATAAAAGTATATTATTATATAAATTCTACGAAAATAAATTCAATAAAAAGACTAAATATATTTACTTTGTTCTTGTTTTATTAAAAGTGATTAGTTGTTATTGTGAAGTTTAAGAATCAAATGTGAGTGAGAAATTAACAAATTGGAACAAAGAGATTCAATGTTAAGCATAATTAAGTAATTTAGTTTTGTCTTACATTTAGTCGGGTTTCATGTTCTTTTCTTGAATTTTAAAATATGAATTTTCATACTAAGAAACTAAAAGAATAATCGAATTTGTCAAACTCTCATTTGTTATTAGTAACGACCGTCAAATGATAAGTGCTTTGATCACTACTAGGTCCCAATTTGAGTTTTCTTACAATCAAGGGTATTGGCATATTAATTAGGTGCTTCTAATAATGTTATTTTTCCATACCGACGTTAATTTAAGAGAAATCTTAATTATTTATTAGGAACAGGATCCTCCTACAAAACAAATTAAAATCATAATTGGTGGCCATGAAACCATGAACACTTATTTATTTGTTCAAGGAAAAACTATATTCAATTGAACGACTATAGTGATTTATCTAAAAAGAATTATAAAGGAAAGAGAAAAGTTACTATATTAATAACAAAATTAGGGGATCAATTATGATAATATCTTAATGAAAAACAATACAACAAATCATTATATTGTAGTGCAAAACATCACCGTATTTTACACCAAACGCATAGTTGTGTCGTTTAAATATTTGATAGAGTTGAAGATTGTATCTCACTCACAGAGGCGCATCACCATATTCTAAACCAATGGAAACCTTCAAACATTCAAATCTTTGATATACCCAAAGAATATCATATCTCATGACATATTTCATCATTGAACCTTTTCTTTTACAAATGAGATGACTACAACCTTGTAGTAAATTTCCATGCATTCTACAAAAAGAAATTGGAAAGAGAATAAAAGGAATCAAGAGTGACCAAACTTGGAAAATGATTTTTTTAAGAGTAACCAAGCATGAAAAATGATGTTCTTATATAGCCAAAAAATCTCATTTAATCAAACCATTAAGTAAAATAAATTGAAGAGTCTAGGGAGTTTCAAATGAATATGGTGCAAGAAAGAGTCATATCTTTAACCACATTCATTTGGATGGCCTCCATTATAAGAGTTATATATATATATATATATATATATATATATATATATATATATATATATATATATATATATATATATATATATATATATATATATATATATATATATATATATATATATATATATATATATATATATATATATATATATATATATATATATATATATATATATATATATATATATATATATATATATATATATATATATATATATATATATATATATATATATATATATATATATATATATATATATATATATATATAACCAAATCATATAGGGGTGGCAAATCGGGCAGTTGTGTCGGGTTTTTTCCTGACACGACACGACAATTTTTTATATAACCCGAACACTGCACGACACGACGTCGTGTTTTGCTTTGCTAACACGAAAACGACCCAATTAAACCACGATAAAAACGACCAACACGACAAACACGAAAAAGATAAAATAAAATAAACATTTAGTTTATTTAATTCATAATTAATCATACAAAACACGACAAACACGATAAACATGACAAACACGACAAAAACATGTTAATATTATGTTGAATTTTGAACACGAACACGACACGACACGATGTCGTGTTTTTTACACTTGACACGAACACGACACGAACACGAATTTAAAATCCTATTTCGTCTCAATTTCGTTTCGTGTCGTGTATTTTTGTCGTGTCGTGTCATGGATTGCCACCCCTAAAATTATACTAGCTAACAATAGAACCACGTGAAAATTTTCCATGTTCACTTATAAACATATGTTAATTTATGAACATGTTCATTTTTAAACATGAAAATTACATATGTTCATAAATGAACATGGTCAATTTTCACATGGTTCTATGGTTAGCCAGTATAATTTTGTTCTATGTTGAACCTATCCTTATATATATATATATATATATATATATATATATATATATATATATATATATATATATATATATATATATATATATATATATATATATATAGAGAGAGAGAGAGAGGGAGGTAGGTTCAATTGAAGACACAAAAGATGTTGAGAACACGACGACAAATCCGAAGCATCAATTATTTTAGATCTAAGACTGTAATAAATTATCGAAACCCTTTTGGAGTTCCGAGCTCATGGTTGCCAACATCAGGCAGGAAACCTTAGTTGAGTCGTCATAGTGCTTATCATAAGCAACTATTTCTTCATCAATAGCTGTATCATCTACATCTGGGAGATCAGTGTCCAGGACATACTCCTTGCCCTCAAACCTCAAAGCAATCCTTACAGCCTGGATCCAATCTGGATAGTTAGGTCCCGTAAGCTTGTCTTTTTAGAGGACAGAAAATAGTGAGATATTGGTTGACTGAGGAGGAGGTGGTGGTGGTGGAGGAGAGGGGCAGAACCCGAGTTGGCATTATTATTGTTGTTGCTGGCAGACATCTATAAAACAAAGTTTAGTTTTAGTTAGTTTAAGTCCTTAAAATAATTACCCAAGTTATTCATTAAGGCTAGGACCCAAGACTTCCAGTAGTAATGTGAAGAGGGATGTCGTAAACACACCACACTGGTCATCAAGGTAGACAGGGCTTTTGTCAGTTTCAATCACTATGAAACTCCTAGATCTATGAGATTCATTGATATCATTTCAATGGCATGTTAATCTCGTTTGTGCTCATCTCAAAATTCATGATAGGGATGCCGTGGATCATGAATCAGATGGTGAATCATCCATGCAGAACCCGACTGATGCCCGACTCAAGATACGCTTGAGAATCGCGAGTTCTCACATCACCCCCATCTACAACCTTAACTAATGTGCTGGTTAACCACATAGCTCCATTAGAAGGTCATCGAGAGATGTGCGTTTCTGATGGATAGCACATGGTTCACATTTTTATATATAATTAAAACGGATTTTATTTAATACTTCAAGTTAATACTTTTAACTTAGAGAGAAACATTGCCCTATTAAACCCTTTCGATAACTCCACATGCAAAAGGTGCTAGGCGGTGAGGGTGGTGGACAATTAATGTCACTTAATAACCGACCTCATTTGGGGATCATAAGAACCCTCCTTCAAACCCTTTACACGATTTTGTGGGTGAGCCTAGTCATGGTTTGACAAATATTTTATTTATTAAATTCTCATATATACAATTATCTCATTATATATATATATATATATATATATATATATATATATATATATATATATATATATATATATATATATATATATATAACATTTTAAAATATTTCAATTTAATTAATTCAATTTAAAATCCAATTTAACAATTAATTAAACAAATAATATCTTATTGATTAATCATATAAGGCAATGGGTATATAAGGTAGCATTGCAAGTTAAGAAACTTCCATGGCAAGGCCAAGGGTGGTAACCATAGCCGCCAATTACAAGGGAGGCACAGAAACCCTAGCCTAAACCCTAGCACAAATCACAGACACACACAAGGAGGCACAGAAAAACCTTGGCAAAACACACACACTTGCATATTTTAATAATTAAAAAAATAAAAAACACATGCACCCTACCCCACACCCTCACCCTTCTCCTGTCTCTATCTCTTTCTCTCTCTCCCCTAGACTAACCACCACCCCCACCCATAAAAACACACACCTACAGCAAAACACACACACTTGCATACACACACACACAAACTAGTTTCTCCAATATGTATTCAGGCGAAAGGAAGCTTGACCAAAGCATTTGAAGAAAATGAAAAAGCTTTCTGTTTTAACTGCTATCATTAAAGAAACGCCATGAGAGGTCGCAAACTTTAATTTAGATTAGGAATTCAAGAACAAGAAGAAAGCAGATTTCTTTGAAAATGAACCATCAGTGGAATCATTGTTCGTCTGCAACATTTTTTAGTTAAACACATTTACAGAGCACCTCTAGGGTGAAAAACTCAAAACCCAGGTAAAAGGAAAACAAATAAAATTATTGTATCGATTGCTAAAACTAAATCAATTTCAGATCTTCCGATAACTAGAAAACAAAATTTTGAAACCTGATAATGAAAAACTAAGACTTGATTACGAAAACCCAAGCCAAATTCAGATCCTAGCAACACCCAGGCTGCATTGATCTACAGAGCACCTCTGATCTGTGTTGTCGCCTCCAATCTTCGTAAGCATCTTTAACTAAGGTGACTAGCAACACCCAGTCTGCGATCGTTAAGAATTGTCACAAATCACAAAATAGAAGCATTAGGGCTACATTGATCTTGGAATTGGACCAAGGAACGTTTCCGCCGCCACCACCAGACATTCTCCATCGCACCCCACTACCCTTCGTTTTTTCCGGTGAGAGGTTCGCACAGCAGCAAAGGGCTGATCCTCGATCGCCATTCTGTCTCTCTCTTCCTCATATTCTCCCTCGATCTTGTTGCTCATACCCGACAACATGCATACACACTATCGATGTGTGTGTGTGGTTCCAATTTCTGAGTTGTTCTTGATTTCCCTCTTTTTCGAGCCCTAAAATGATGGTTGGGGAGGAAGAAGACGACTCAATGTTTGAGAGAGAAAGAGAGAGACGGGTGTGGAGTCGGGTAGAGTAGAGGGGTGGGTTTTTTATTTTTCATAATTATTAAAATATATAAATGGGCAAAAAGAAAAAAGGAAATAGAAATTAAATGGGTAAAATAGACATTTCAGTTTGGACAGGGTCCATATCCACAAAGAAACCTTTGCAAAAGGACCATCTATACAAAAATGCAAAGGTTTAGACCAAAACCATAAAAACAGTAAACCATAGGGACCATTTTTGCAGTTCTCTGTCTCTCTCTCTCTCTCTCTCAATATATATATATATATATATATATATATATATATATATATATAAACACACACACACACACACACATATATATATATATATATATATATATATATATATATATATATATATATATATATATATATATATATATATATATATATATATATATATATATATATATATATATATATATATATATATATATAAAAGAGAGAGAGAGAGAGAGAGGTGTAGTGACAATTTCATAGAGAGACTAGAGGAGTCTTGTTTTTTCGATTGGAGAAGACAAATAGGTTCAAGATTTACGAAACTGTAAATTTGGCATGGGAAAGAATGAAAAGTAAGGGAAATCTCCAATAAAGTCCTATTATGTTAGGTCGGTTTCTTAAAAAATCTCAAAATTAATGTTTTTACATATTCAATCTAGCCCTTTCACCCGGTTACCGGTTTCCTCTGATTGAAAATATTCAGTAAAGTTCCATTATTTTTGGTGAGTTTATGAATAAGTTCCAAAATTAAAATTTTGTTAAAATATTAAGATTTTTTCATAAACAAACACAAAATAATTGGATTTTGCTAGTGATTTTATTAGAAAACTTGGTAAACCGCAAGAAATAAGTAACTAGAATATGTTAGCCGGAATGTTGTCTTTTATAAAAAAAAATTAATTTAGAAACTTTTACATAAATTGACCTAAATAATTGAACTGTATTAAAGATTTTCCGTAAATTAGAGTCAGGAAATTAAAATGGTTGATAAATGAGAACTCTAGTTGTCAAAGGGCTTCTAGTCCAGCTGCATCAGATGTTGACCTCCCATTTAAGATCAAGGGTTCAAGTCTCGTTCGAGACATAGGTGGTAATAAGATGTAATTTAGGTGTTGGAGTAGGTTATATTGCCGTTATAAAAAGAAAGAATAATAATAATGAGAACTCTAGTCAAACTCGAATTTTAATGATTTCTTAAAACTGTATCGGTGGAAAAAATTTGCAATTTTAATGATTTCTTAAGACTCTATCGGTGGAAAAAATTTGCATTAATAACTAATGATGGTAGAAATCTAAGTAAACTAGACATTTCATTGCTTGTGTTAAATTTGTTGGGCTTTTTTGGAGAAATATCGGATCATGAATCATCCTCCTATAATATTGCTAACGGATCAAAAAGACTTTGGATCCTTGTCGTTCAAATTTTATCATTTATGGATATTAGATAATGGTTTCCAGGCAATTCTACCAAAGTCTTGGAATGAAACCAATTAAATGGGCCATGGATCACGTTATGCTCTAGAAACTTATGACGACAAAAGGAGCAATTAAGAGTTGGAGAGCGGATATTCACAAAAGGAATGCCAAGAAGAGAACGATCTAAGGAAACAAATTGACGAGCTTGAATTGAAGGTGGAACATAATGGATTTGACAGAAATGGAGAGAGAAAATCGAATCGTTTGAAAAAGAAAATTTCTAAAATTGAAGATAATCACAACTTAGACTTCAAACAAAAATAAAGTGGGAGGTCGGTGGGACGAGAACTTCGTATTTTTTTTTCAATGCACCATTAACGGAATGTGCTGCTAAATAAATATTTCATAAAAAAATTATGCTAAAATGGTCACACAATTTTCGAAATTGTGCTAAAATGGTCATTAAAAAATTAAGTTATAAAACCGAATTGTGAAAAAACATTAAAAACTAAGTAAAAAAGAAGCTAAAAAACGGATTATGAACAAACGTGTAAAAACGAAATAATTTTTTTTTAAAAATGAATTCTGGAAAAAAGAAAACACATAAAACTAAATGTGCACAAGTTCAAAATTTTAGCGACCATTTTAGCACAACTACCAAAGTTTAGTGACCAGAAAAAAAGTTTTATGACCATTTTGACACAAATTAATAAGTTCCGCGACCTTTTAAAATTTAAAAAAACTTAAGTGACTAAATGAACACATAACCAAAAGTTAGATGTGCACATTTGACCTAAAGCCTTTATCTAACCACTAACCATCAATTCACTGTATTCTTTTATATAAAATGCCAAGTTCCATTAACAGTAATTAATTCAAGCAGATTTATGCCAACTTTTATTTTAAATTTTATAACCAATTATTTAAATTTGAATTTGTTTGTTATTTTCCCTAATGTTTGCGATTTTATTATAGTCTTTATTCGTTTAAATTTAACATGAAAATTACACTAATAAGAGTATAATTAGTATTTTATGTTTGTGCCATTACAAACTTTTAATGGTATGGAAACATAATAATAATGATTATTTTGTGCTTATTTTATGTATCTAAATCACCATTTTGATCAAAACATTAGTTGCAATAGAAGTAAAGTTTTTTGTGGCATTATAAATAGCAACGTTAAAACTGTTTTTTAGTATTTATTTTAGTTTTAGTGTATTTATTTTAGTTTTAGTGTAATTATTGTGACGATTTAGAATTTCAATAGATTGCTTTGTTTTAAAGCCTTGTATGAAGTGGGTAACAATTTTCCTCTATTAGACCTATATATGTGTGATGTTTGATGGTAACAATTTCAATAGTTGTATTGTTTGCTTCTAATTGTAAATATATTAGATAGAAAAAGTATTAGAATCGAACTTGTAATAAAACACCATTGAAGCCACCAGAGGAGACATGGTGATTGGAGCCCTACCTAACGCCACACGTGTGTCAAGAGTTGGTGACAAGTGAGAGTCATACATCATTGTAGTTGTAGCCCCATAGAAATAACCATGTTTTTTCGTGTGTTGGCTCATTGGAAAAATGCATAGTATGAGGTCATTGTTACCATTACTTGTGTTTATGTTGTGTTTGTTTTGTTTGTCTAATAAGTGCTAAAATTAGAACTCAAAATTGAAACAAAACAAAGTAGGGGTGAGCATGGTACCGGACTCGGACCGAACCGGTACTGGTACCGAAAGTACCAATCCCGAAATAACATAAAAGTGGGTACCGAATACCGAACCGAATTATAGGATACGGTATCAGTACCGATACCAGTGCGGGTTCGGTACCGGTACCTGCCGGGTAAATAGTTTAATTTGAACATAGAAGTGAGAAAAATACCGATACCGAACTGAACCGAACCAAACTGGTACCGGTACATTAGCCCAAAATTAAGTACCGATTACCGAACCGAAGTATAGGGTACGGTACCAATTCGGTACCGGTTCGGTTCGGTACCATCGGTATTTTTGCTCACCCCTAAAACAAAGTTTTTTTTAAAGTTAACAAACGAGATTTTGCAAATAAAATGACCATTAAAAAAGTCTTTATAAACGAATTTTAAAATGTTTTAAAAATGTTCACTAATGAAAAGGTTAAGTTAAAGTGTTTTAAGTAAACCAAATTGGTAAAAGTTAAGAAATGATTTTGAAAGTAAAATTGACAAATATAAAGAGTTTTATAAATCAAATTATAAAGTTTTTAAAATGATCCGTTGCCAAAGAGGCTAAAATATTTAAAAATATGATAAAGTTTACAAAGGATTTTAATTGGCAATAAAAGTGTTTTATGAAACCAATTTTAAAAGGTTTTAAAATGATGGTATGCCACAAACGTTTTCATTTAAATAAAACAAAACCTCGTTTTATCATATGTAACTCGCATTCTACTCTTGAAACACAAGCATTCAGCTAATTGTCTTTCGGTGTGGGAAGTGCCAAAGTCAATACACCAGTTAGATCATTAGTCGAAATGATGTGATATTTGCGATAACTCAAGAATCTTGGGCTGGATGTCACGTTAGTCAAAATGTTGCAAGTTTTCCAAGTGAAATGATTGTAACAGTTTCATACTTTCATACTAAAAGATCAACACAATATTCACAACTTTTCGCCATTCATGGTAATATTATATCAGATATTTTACTTTCAGTCTTTAAATTATTGTTATACATCTTGTTTAAATTATGTCTTTATATTCTAAATCATTAACATTACACTAGAGATTTTATATCTCAACAATTGTTATCACAGTTTAAGTGGTTGGTTACTTTCGCTACCCTCAAATTATAATTGTTAAATTAACTTTGGTTGCTTGCATTTCTGAGTATGATCTGAAAGGATATTGCATGTATTGCACTGTCACTCCTCTAAAGTTGTAAAACCTAATGACAAGTAAGAAATTACACCCTACGTATTCCATAAATGTCTCCAATAGTGTAGGTTGCCTTACAAGAGCTCGCATACTATTGGTGGACCAATATGAACACTGGAAAATCAAAATGAGTAATCATTTTAGGAAAGGACTACATATACGAAGGTTTGTCACCAAAGGTCTTCATATTCTTATGGGACAACCTACTGTTCTGGACGCTGCAGCCCCCATTCTTGTTGCAGAAGGTGGACGTCCACCACGTATCCCTACTACCTTGGACTATGAGAAAATTGAAAATGATGAAATAGTCTATATAGAGGTTTTTTGTCGTGTACCACCAGATATATATCTTTGAATACATCTAACTCTGCGAATCCGCCAAAGACTTATGCACCATTCTGGAAGCCATGTTTGAAGGAACTAAACAATGCCAAGGATAAAAAGTTTTTGCCTTAAATGACTTTAACAACATTCAAATCCTTCCTAGTGAAAGTTTAAAATATGAACAAAACTATTTTACTCATATCTTAAACCAACTCTCGAGTGGAAACAGTGTTAAATCTAGCCTCGAGATCAACCTAAAATTTTTGGATGGTTTAGGAGAAGGTTGGTTGATGGTAAAAATTGTTTTGCAAGCAAATGGAAACCTCATAAAAATGAATTTAATACATCTTTATGAGGAGCTTCAGGCTCAGGAGTCCATCGTAGTTTTGCAATCCTAAAAATTAAGTGGCCTCAACATTGATTGCAAGTAATCCCAGACTCCAACAATAGCTATGATTGATGCTAGTTCTCAAATGATTAATGGGAGCTTTAAGACACATTTAGACAGATGCTAATGATGTCGAAGAATTTAAGAAAGAATATGACATGCTCGTTGAAAAATTTCAAAGGAAATCTTTCAGCAATCATCAACAGCTCTGGTCATTACAACATCAAAACCTAAACATACCAAAGCCACAACAATATTAACCAAGAGTATAATAAGCTCCCATTAATACCAGCAATATCAGGTTCGGACACCGCCACAGACACATCAGAAAACTGCTCCTTAATACTCAATTACTGAGAGTGGAAACTCATCAAATTAGGAGCATAGTTCTTAAAGTATCGTGTGTCATCAAGGCAATGGGTTGAATCACGATGACCATAACTACAAAGAGAAGAAGGTCATTGAACTAGTAGAGAAAGAGAAGGCATTCATAGCCAGATGTGAAAAGGAGATATGGTCATTTGGGAATGAAGAAAAAGGGAAGCCTCAAAGGTTAAGGAAGCCGTGTCTGATTGCCAAAAATCTTGAGATAGAGGCATCCTGTTTGACATATGGTCCTCCGGTTCAGAAGGAGAAGAGGATGCTACCTCTACTATAAAGAACTACCGCTTCATCACAAACAACAGTCCATCTGACCATTACTTATTGTGAACCATACTTAGAACAAATAGTCGCTGACCTTTTAGAGGCCTCAACTGCCTATCGAAAAGCATTAGGGGCAAGGACTAGGCTCCTCTAGAGTTGTATCACCGTAGAGATTGTTTTGAAAGTAAGAAGACCAAGGTAGAGTCGTTAGAAAAGGATATTTGTATTGAAAAGGATGCTAGGCTAGTAGCAGAATTTTTTTTGTCAAACAATACAATGTTTTAATGTATGGAAATATATGTTTAAATTCCCAAATTGATAGCTTACATGTTTTACTACGAAGGATTGAGACCTGTGGACATCTGACCGAAAACTTTTGATATCCATGGTCAAAAGCTCTCAGAAGTCTACACTCCTCTAGAAGACCTTCAAAATGCTGTCAGACATTATATGGGACATATACCTTATTTTGAATACAACGACCATCAAACATCTCTTACTAAATAGGAGGATGCACCAATCTTTTAGGAAATTCAGAACATTGTCGATGTCCTTATGTGTTTCCCTTAACTTGAGACACTAGATCTCAAAACACTTCCACCTAATGAATATATTAAGAGAATTGAATACAATTCAACAAGAGTGGAGATATTCTCATTACTAAACAACTATGAAATCTAGAAAATTGTTCTTGAAACATCTGGACGTACCTAGACATGACCAAAGCAGTCAACGACATCATCTGAACATCTATAGACGAGGATGATGTGGATGTAGATGAATTAATTGTTATGGACCCTGTTTCTAGCAAACCAACCTCATCTATGGTCGTATTGTCAGCAATAATTCCAATTGATGATGCTAAAATAGCTTTACCTTTGCAGGTCCACAATACTCTCTAGATCACAATGATATCAATCCAAACACAAGGACACAAGGAGATTAATCTTCAATGCACACTATATTCAATAGTCTAGTACATAAGATTGTGATTGCTTGAGTGAACAATGAACTTTCTCTCTCTAGCTTAGCACTCTTCCCAAGGCAATCAACCCTTATAATGGCGGCTCATAGAGCCTTAAATACCCTAAGCCTAAAACCCTAGAAACCTAGGCCCATGGATTGAGAAACAAGACCAACAAGGGTTGTCGACCACAAGGTCCAAACCGAACAACCAAGGCTTGTTCGGTTCACACCGATTTGCTCAATAAAGCCTATAACTATTATATTTTACATTTTTAGTCCCAATAAATAAAAGATTAAACCAACTAAATTAATTCCTAACAATCTCCCCCTTGGTTTAATGCTTTCATTTATCTTCACGCTTCTCTTGGTCTTCGGTTGAACACTGCAGAGAATTTTCAACACTCTCCCCCTCAAATTGACAATCTCCTCCTTAGCAGGAAAACCTTCCTCTTAGCAGGTGACAGGAGTGAATATTGATAGAATTCAGCACATTGCAGCAACAACTTTATCTTTGATGCAGGTCACCTTCAGATTTGGATTGGTAAGCTCCTTAGGCATTAGAATATGTCTTGAATCAACATCTCCAGCTTTTGATTTGACTTTGACTTTGACTGGAGTCTGACTCTACATCTCTTTATTTGGTCACTTTAGGTGCTAATGTAGTAATAAGTTGACTGAGGAGGAATTCAAACAACTTCTCACATAGAATGTAGCTTCACCTTCTTCGAGAACAAACTTCGTGTCGAAATTCTTGAATGTTGCATTTGACTGGCGCTTCTCAATACATTTCATTGACGGTAAATCCTATGGGTCACGGAGTTAGAAACTCCCACCACAATTGTTCAAGGATTCATCCTTGGGTCAGAATGAGACTTCTCGCAGTATCTGTGTGAACCAGGAGGAACGCACGGCGATTGTTTGAGTATCGAAGAACTACTCGTGGCCGTTTTGATTTAGGCCCCTGCATATCCTTGATCAAAGATCTCAATGCAGTTTTAAAGTTGACAAGTCAACTTGGCTCTTGGTGAGACGTTCAATGGTATCTAAACTCTGCGGAGTGTACCATCCTAGTGCCAATTTTGAATCATGTAAAGTTGTTGGGGTCTCTAAAAAATTATGGTTAACAACATCGATCACTGACCCAGAGTTTCAATGTTTCATTAATATGAGGTAATATGACATTGAATCACAAACATTTGTTTAGAAGAGGTTTTAGGTCAAGAGTGGTATGAGCGTGTAATATGTCTTGGTTATTAGACATACCCATCGGCTAGACTTTCGAATTGTCATCAGTGTATGGCTTATTACACTGAATCATCCAACTCTTGAATTTAGAAGCTTTGTAGGTACGAATGGTTGGTGATGCCTCACATCTACTACTTGTGTTGTAGCAGAGATCACTGGTATAGAATTTCGAAATATCATCATCACTTGCTTTAAAGTGATGAGTCGTCTATTTCTTGCATCAGAAATGTAAAGATGTGTTGGGTGTTGAAATAAGAGAATAGATGAACAAAGATTGATATTGAATCAATAACACAATCAATCACACAATAATAATGTAACAAAGCTGACTGAACAAGGTGATATGAATAACAAGTGCCGAATGCTTGATTAGAACTTTGGTTTTACAATTGGGTTTTCTATTTTATAGACATACAATTCTCGTAATCTAAACTTGTAGTCTCACTTTTGACACGGTATGGTATCACTGATATTTATACTGAATCAGTGATACCAATAGTACAACTTTTATAGAGAATATCCTATCAGTGTACTAGCCAATAGGATAGAAGATTCATGCAACACGTATTGTACTATACGCGTGCACACAAAAGACAGATGACAGGCTGTGAAGTCTTCGGATCCTCTATGCATAGCACTTCAGAGTCTTTAGACTTCGGTGTCTTCTCTTGTTTATTCACTTCGGGGTTTTCTTATTCAACGGACTTCATGGGCGGGACTTCGGATATGTCAGCACTTCATCACAAATGTTCTCAAAAATCTCCCCCTTTGTGTGAAGTGCATCCGAAGCCTATACACAAAAGTTTCTCTTGTATGCCCTCTTCAAGGTTTTTCTTATTGCTAGATACCAGTTCATATGATGCATGAACTTCTTCTTTTTCTCGGTGGAATTTGCATGACAGGATTTCACATGAGAGATCATCCCAGAGATAAAGGAGGAGGGATGGAGGCCAATGTAGTGTATTTCAAAGAACTTGATTGTGACTTCGTTTCAATTTCGAAGTCCTTTGAAAACTACGCCATATGGTTCGTCCAAAATCTCTCCATTCTTGAATCTGGCTATGTTCCGAACTACAATAGGAGGAGTGTTCGAAGGTTTCTGTAGTAGGAACATAGCTCCAGGTCTTGTTTTGCAAACCTACGAAGATAATTATTAAGGAAGCCCAGGATGTGGTTTTTGATGGTGAGGGCAGAAATTGCAGCATAAGCAGCCTCACCGCTTCGCAAAAGATCAAGAATCTGGATGAAGTCCATAGGATTCATGATTGGGAAGTCTGCAATTGAGAACCTAGATTTAACTTCATCTGCCCCCCTAAGAACAAGAAATTCATAATTCCTGAAGCCCATGTAGACTTCAGCTTCTTTGATCGAAAGAATTTTCTTTATCTTGTTCAAGCTCTAAACATAACTTTGTCGTTGAATGTATTTGGCATGGAAATTTATTTTGTTGGTCCAAAAACTTGCTTTCTGATCCTCGGGTACCGAAGAGACGAATTGAAGAAAAGCGAAAGTCTTCGGATTAAAAGGGATGTCAAGTTGGGTGTCTTCGGAGTCAATAGTTGCAAAACTCCGAAGAGGAAGTCTGTTAAGTACATTTGGATTTTGGAATCCAAATTGCTTGATTGCCTCAACAGTCCACTCACCATTATCACGAGCAAATTCGTTTATTTTGATCATTAGATTGTAATCTGCTCGCCTGGCCTTGTATATTTCCTCCATGTATGGGGCAATTATGTTTTCTAGTGATCGGTCTGTCGAGCTTCCAGCTCCAGCCGACCCACTAGTACCCATGGTAGTGGTTGTAATGGTTGAGGTTGAAGGACCTGCTGTGGCTGCAGAGATCTGTCTAGGCCTGCCCTATGGCCTAGACAATCTATCAGAAACGTTTATAAGAGGTTGAAGTGCAACTCTCAACTTTGCAATCAAATCTTGTGTGAGAGCTGCATTCGTTCGTTGCAGTTCTTCTGTAAACTTAGTGATATCCGAAGTGGTTTGGGCGGCTGTGAGCTCTTCGATTTTTGCTCTAGCCTCATCAAGCTGTTTTTCAAGCTTGGTACTTTGTTGGGATTCACTCCGAAGTCCTTGCAAGGCTTTTATGACTTCGGAGTTTGATTTTTCCGTCTTTTCAGCAAGGGCATCAAATTTCTTGTTGATGGAGGTGACAGCTGATTCCAACTTCTTTTCGAAGGAGGAATGGATCTTACTTTGTTCCTCCATGAGCTTTTGTTCGAGCTTTTGTATGGAATCCTTGAATTCTTTGGACAAGGAGAACTCCAGAGATTCAATCTCTTCGGTGATGTCACCCAAGGTGGGTTTGGTGGGATCAAAGCCAGTTTGAGCTTGAATGAGAGTGTCAAGCTTGGAGTTGAGGACTTTGTACTGTTTCATTATTACAAATCCTTCATCTGGAAAATCTTCATCTGACACTCCTTCAATATTCAAAGGAGCCAAATGAAAGGCTTCAAAGAAAGCAGCCGAAGTGGGGTTTTGTCTTGAGGGTGATGGGGGTAAGTCAAACTCTGGTAATGAAAAATCAATACCAGAGATAGGTACTTCGGAGGTTAGAGGAGCAGTTGTTGGTGGTGGTGGTGGTATATCAGATGTAGTAGTGTGAATGGTGGTAGTTTGTGAGCTGTTGAGGGAGGTGGTGGAGGAGGAGGTATAGTATGTGTAGGTGTGGGTGGTCTGGTTGTTTTAGGTGGAGATGGAGGAATAGTAGTTTGCAATGGAGAGGTTGGTCTGGTTGTTGATGTAGGTGAAGGAGGTTGATCAGCAAATTGTTCTTCTTCTTGTTCTTCTTCATGGACTGTGGATGGAGTCCTTTCTGAGTCCGAAGACTCATCCACAACCATTATTTTCCTTTGCCTTTTCGGCTGTTTCCTCTTCGGTGTTGTTTTCACCGAAGTCTTTCTTTTCTTCTCTTCTTTCTTAGGACCACTGGGTCCACCAGCCATTTTCCTCTTCCCTTTTCCTTTTGGAAGCTCTCTTACAGGTGCAACCTGACCCATATCACGACTTGGGTAAGGAATTACTAAAGTGTTTCGATAGGAGTTTACCTCATTGCATTCCAGGGGAACTTTGGAGAGCATGACATTTGGAATTTGAGCACAAAAGTTAGCAGGTTTATCGTCTAGAATAGGAATCGCAATGGGAGTGAACTTCATCTCTCCAAGAGAGGGATCAGGAACATATCCTATCTGCTGGTAGTGGGCATGAACAACGATTGCCCAAAATCTTGCATTAGCAATTTCTGTCCCCTTCATACTGTGATTGATGTGGGAGCAGAAATCGGTCCACAGAATTGTTGCGAAGTCCACCTTGACATCGTAGTAAATTCCGTAGAGGAGACCTTGGAATGTAACACTCGCAGAATCAAGGCCTAAGGTTCTTCCAGAGAGACATCTCAGGAAGATACTGAAGAAGTATCTCCAGAGGTCAGGGAGTTGGTTTTTCTTGAAGGTGCTTATTCTTTCAAGCTGGGGTTCATACCCCATTTCGTTGAACATATTAACCAGTTGGTCAGCAGATGGGACCACCATTTCCTTTGAGTTGTAGATTGGAAGTCGGAGAGCTTCAGCAAACTTTTCCTTGGTTAATTGTACTTTCTTTGTTTTGCCCTTGACATCAACAGCCTCATAGAACACGGATTTGACCTGGTTATTGGAGTCAAACAGGGCATTGGATGTGTAGTGAGCCCTGTGAACCAGAGTAGCAGGGACTGAAGGAATACAGGTTAAGGCGTAACCTAGTACAGACCTTTTCATGCATTCCACCAATGCATCAATTGGTTTAGGGTAAAGAGATAGATCTTTTCATAGCACCAGGTTTGATGATTGACTCTTGAGATTTGGAACAGACATGGCTTCAGCGGTTTGCGATGATGCTTCAGCCGCCATTGATGATTAGATGAGGAAGATGAAGAAGATGAAGGGTTTGTGGATTTCTTTGAGAGTAAGTTTGCAGAGACAAATAAGAGTTGTGTTCGCGTAAAGAGTGCAATGGAAGAGGTGAGAAGTTTATATAGCATTCGTGGTCCCTAGGCCATTTAATGCACGATTGAAATGGTCCGGTAGAAAGTGGACACCTCAGCACCTGCTCGTCCCACTATCTCTGCAAAAAGGAGAAATATACGGCTGTCAGTTGCAATGATTCAAAATTTGAACTGCTACCTTTTGAGAAGTCATTATGGTTAATGTTTTCCATTTAATTCTCATTGACAGCTGTAAGCAAATGGTTATAATTCAAGGAATGTTTGTCTCTGTGATTTATCATAAATGTTGAAATCATTTGAACATTTAATTGACTTCGCAGTTATGAAAAATTATGACCGTTGAGGGTACGCTTCGGAGCATAATGTTATGTTTGACTCAGAAGAGTGTTCTTTCACTTCGGTGATTGACATGTGATTGCAAAGTGTTCATCAATGTACCGAAGTCTATATGTTTTTCTCTTTGTTTTTCTATGAGTTTTTGATTTTACTTTAGACTGATGCAATATGTCGTTTAACCTTAACTTTCATGAATATTATGAAAAGATGATTTAACGAGTTAATATTCAGAATCATTCGAATCATGTTGGAAGTCCATTTTTCATTTGGAAGTTTGTTTGATTCAATATCGGTCATGGATTTATAAGTCTAATCACCCCATCACTAACTTGATTTCGCATTAGGAAATATGTTTTGAGTTGTGCTTATGTGCTTCAAAATTTTCAAATATAATAAAGATAACATCCTTTGCATTTGAAATTTAAAGAAGTTTTCATTCATGAATTGAGCATCAGAAGTGTTTCTGAAAGTTGGATTGGATTGTTTTGAAGATTCATTTGAAAAATTTATTCCTTTTCATCAGTTGAAGTGTTTGGATACTAAGCTCTGATGACAAGCCTTTGAGCTTCGTACACCACTCCCACTTTATCATTTAAGATAGACTACTTGAAATGTTTATATTCTTCTATAAGGTACTCGACTATGTTATAGGAGCTCCTTGTATTGTTGTTTAAAGTAGAAGAATAAGCCTTTGAATGCTGATTTTTCTTTTGCATTCCCTTGGTTATCTTTTTGGTTTTTGTTTGTCTTTGTTTCTTTTGACAATTGGTTATCTATTTTTCTTTCTTGTTTTCTATTATGAATTTCCTTATCCGAAGACATAGAACATCACCATTTGGTTTCTTTCTTTGGTGCTTTTTGTTTTTGTATTAAACAATTCTTGTGAGTGAAAATCTTCATATAGTTTAATTTTGTACCATTAATGAAAAGAGATGTAAATTTACTTATCAAACAATGTTGGTATTATTTTTGAGGAAAAACTTCGGAGCACTTGAATTATCCTGTGTAGTTTTGAGGCTACATGATTAGTTTGAAGTTGAAGCGAGTCAAGTTTCGAAGGGTGGTTAGAAATAGACATTATGTTAAGGTTATTGGAATCAAACAAGGCTTCAAATTGTAAAGCAGCCTTGACCTCACTTCGAAGTCTGTTTTCTTACCAATGTTTCAAGTCGATTCCCAAATACCTTTTAGTGCAATAAGGTATGATTTTCAGAATCTAAAATCAAAGTTTTGTCCTTTACTTGGTTAATTCATGAGAGAAAAGTTAGACTTTGTCATTGTGCATCAGAATTTTCTTTTCGTTTGGTATGAATTTTCTTTGTTTTTGAATTTCCTTTGACTTAAACAACTCTTTATTTTTATCCTTGAAACATGAAGTCAACCAATGTTTAAATGATTTTCAAATTTGGAGAGTTTATTTTGAAGAGAAGTTTGTTCCGCAAACTTCCGAAGTGATATTTTACTTCGGAATACTGCTGTGAAGTAGCAAGTGTTTTTGCTAATTTTTCTCCGATGAGCTCCGAAGCCAAAATTGACTTCGGGGGTCTGCGGAGTTTCAAAGTAGCAAGTTCTCCGATGAGCTCCGAAGCCAAAATTGACTTCGGGGGGTCTATGGAGTTTAGTGTTTTTGTAAATTTTCAAAGTAGCAAGTGATATTTTCAAATTTGCAGAACAGAGTAAGAGTGAGCAAATCTAGAATTTATTGAAGAGTTGATCCATCTATCATTCCAAGTCTACGAACGATTTTTGTGAATGCTTCTTCATTTTAGAGCCTTTGTGAAGATATCTGCCAATTGTTCTGTAGTGTGAACAAAGTGCAACTCAATATTCCCCTCCTCAACATGACTTTTGATGAAGTGGTAGCGAAGAGCTATATGCTTCGTCTTGGAATGTTGAACTGGATTGTGGCATATACAAATTGCACTTTGAGAGTCACAGAAGAAAGGAATTTTTCTCATATTAATGGCATAGTCTTTCAATTGACTTTGAATCCAAATGATCTGCGAAGTACACGCTGCAGCTGCTACATATTCAGCTTCTGCGGTGGAAATAGAGACACAAGTTTGCTTCTTGGATTGCCAGCTGATAAGTTTTCCATCTAAGAATTGACAACCTCCCGAAGTGCTCTTGCAATCAATAGAGCATCCACTAAGATCGGAGTCTGAGTAAGCTTGTATGTAAAAACCAGAGTTTGCTGGATACCACAGACCATAAGCAGTAGTTCCATGAAGATATCAGAATATTGTCTTAACCGCAGCCAAGTGAGGTTCCCTTGGCTCAGCCTGATATCTTGCACAATTGCAAACTGCAAACATGATGTCAGGACGACTGGCTGTAAGATAGAGCAATGATCCAATCATGCTTCGGTATTGCTGTATGTCTGTCTTTGGTTTGTCCAATGATTGATTTAACCTTGTACCTGCAGGCAAAGGAACTTTTGCTTTGGAGCAGTTAGTCATTCTGAAGCGTTCAAGCAGACTCTTCGTATACTTTAGTTGATTGATGAATATCCCTCCTTGGATTCCTTTATTTGTAGTCCAAGAAAGAAATTAATCTTCCCCATCATACTCATTTGAAATTTGCTTTTCATTAATTTTTCAAAATCTTTTGACAAATTAGGGTCAGTGGATCCAAAGATTATGTCATCCACGTAAATTTGGACTAGATATTAAGTGAGATCCAACTTTCTTTCTAAAAAGTGTTGGATCCACTGATCCCTGCTTAAAGTTTGATTCTTTCAAAAATTTAGTCAAGGTCTCATACCAAGCTCTTGGGGCTTGTTTTAAACCATAGACTGCTTTGTCTAGCACATAGCAATGATTCGGATGAGTTTTACTTTCAAAGCCAGGTGGTTGTTCAACAAAAACGGTTTCTTCGAGATCACCATTCAGAAAAGCACATTTAACGATATTTGATAGACATCAAAGTTTTTGTGTGAAGCATAAGCTAAAAATATCCGAACTGATTCGAGTCTGGCAACAGGAGCAAAAGTTTCTTCATAATCGATCCCCTCCTGTTGACAATAACCCTTGACAACCAGCCTAGCCTTGTTCCGAACTACATTGCCTTCAGTGTCTAGTTTATTACGGTACACCCATTTGAGACCGACAATTGAGGCATTTGCAGGTTTTGGAATTAGCCTCCAAACATTGTTTCTTTCAAATTCTTCCAATTCCAACTGCATTGCTTCAATCCAGTCTAAGTGATCAAATGCATCTTTGACGTTCTTAGGTTCTACCTTAGAAATAAAGACATTGAACATGCACAACTCAGAAGTTTTGTTAAGATCTGATTGTCTTTGGTGAAGTTGTGCACGAGTCAGTACTTTATCTCGAACGTCACCGATGACAAGTGATGGAGGATGATTTCTCGTCCATTTGTCCAAAGGAGGATAGTTTGGATCGAAATCAGGAGGTCCTTCAGCATCAATGTCCTCAATGTCTGAGGGATATCCCGAAGTAGAAGGAAAATCACCCATTAGCAAGTGATTATTTGAATTTGTGTTGGTTTGTGGTGTGTGAATTTGTGAAGTTGAGTTTGATGTGCGCTCCCCCTGGACATTTGTTGGTGTTGAGAAAGTGGTAGCTTTATCCGAAGCGAATGTTGTGGCTGAATTCGGAGTGACAATCTCTGGCTCCCCCTGGATTGTTGGATACAGAGATATGATATTTGATATTGACTGGGGAGTGGAGATAGGAGTTTTGGTTCCTTTTGGACTGTTGTTTGATTCCCCATCAGTACTTGAAGTGCCAGCACTTCGGTTTGATGGCTCCCCCTCAACACTTGTATTTTCCATACTCTGGTTAGATGGCTCCTCCTCAACAGAAGATGGTCTTTGTATGCTGCTTGTAGAGGAGTCATCAGGTCCATCTGTGAGCTTGGAGAGTTCAGACTCATGGTTATCTGGTGCCCTAGCTTCAGAGTCCACAACTCTCATAGGTTGATCAAATAAAAGTGAGAAGTCTGTGTCAAATGTTGTGATTGGAACAACATCTTCAGCAGGTTTTGGAACGATAGAAGACATAGGAAATGGATGCAGAGACTTCTTGATGTAGTAGTCATCAAACCTTAGATTAAAGGTTTCTTCGATTTTGCTAGTTCTCTTGTTCATGACTCTGTAGGCTTTTGAGTCTTGAGAGTAACCAAGGAAGATGCCTTCTTCTGATTTATCATCGAACTTGGTCAAGTGATCATTCATGTTTAAGATAAAACACCTACAGCCAAAGATGTGAAGAAATTTGACATTTGGCTTTCTTCGGTTGAGTACTTCGTAAGGTGTAATATGGAATCGTTTGTGAATGTAGGATCTGTTTTGAGTAAAGCATGCAGTGGAGATAGCTTCAGCCCAAAAGTACATCGGCAAGTTTGCAAAGTTTAGCATTGTTCTGGCTGCTTCACACAGAGAGCGATTTCTTCTTTTCACAACCCCATTTTGTTGAGGAGTATAGGGTGCAGAGAAGTTGTGACTAATTCCCTTTGTCTTCAACAATCCATCCAAGGTCTGATTTTTGAACTCCGAACCGTTGTCACTGTGCACAGTTCGGACTTTCTTGTTGAGCATCAATTCCATTTTTTTTATAAAGTTGATGATTTCTTCAGCTGCATCTGATTTGTTTCTTAGGAACAACACCCAAGTAAACCTTGAATAGTCATCAACAATAACAAGAATGTACTTCTTCTTTCCCATTGATTCTATTACAGATGGTCCACACAAATCTATGTATAGAAAAGAAAGAGGTTCGGTGATTTTGGGGCTGATCACTGTAGGATGCCTTTGTTTTGTCTGCTTGCCATGTTCACAAGCAGAGCAAAGAGAATCATTGTCGAATTTTAGAGCCGGCATACCTCGAACCAAATCCATAGCCACTAATTTGTTCAGGTCTTTGAAGTTCAGATGGGCGAGTCTTCGGTGCCATAGCTAGCTGACATCAGAGTTGGCTTTGGAGAGAAGACATAAGGATTGTCCACCGGTCACTGGCTTTAGATTTAAGGGAAACATAGATCCCTTCCTTTCTGATTTCAGTAAGACTTCATTTGTTGCTTCGTTGATTATTACACTCCCTTGGTTGTTGAATGTGACAACGTTTCCTGTTCCAACCACCAATTGAGATATACTTACAAGATTATGTTTTAATCCTTCAACAAACGCCACTCGGCTGATAGTGAATTGGCTATTTGTTATTTTTCCATATCCCCGAATTGGACATGTTTCATTATTACCAAAGCGAACATTTCCAGCATCATCCAAATTCGTGTAGTCCCTGAGATATTCCTTCCTCCCAGTCATATGTCTTGAGCAGCCACTATCCATGTACCCTTTTGAATCATACCGCTCATCAGACATAACCTGCAATCAATCAAGAAGGAGTTGGTACCCAATCAATCTTGGGTCCTCAGGGTAAGCAGAGGATTCTTGAATCCATTTTTCTACGGCCTCTTCAGAAATTTCATTTGCGTTTAAATTAATCAAATTCTCCGAAGCCTCATGTAATGAGCACGATTCCGAAGTGTTTGAGCAGGATTTAGAAGAGTTTTCAGTTAAAAATGATGAGTCCGAAGTGACTGACAAAGTGGCAGACTTCGGAACCCATTTTTGAATGGAATATTTTGATTTTGAGGATTTTGAAGATTTTGACGTTTTTGTTTTTGTAGTTAAGTTTTCTTTCAAGTCATTTCTTTTCCAATTTTATTTTGGTTTTTCAGCTTTTGACTTCGTTAAAATTGAGCTGCACAACGTAGAGGTACAAAGATACTCTTCGTATGCCATTTTAAAGTCATTTAATGAGAGATCCATATCCTTGAACATATCCAAATTGTTGTCCAGCCATTTGTGGAATGTATCTATCAGATTGTTTCCTTTTGAAAATGTTTTCTTCGTAGGTTTTTGAAATTTTGGATTTGGAAAGTTAGGTTTCCTTGGTGTAAAAGTTGGTTTTTCATTTCGACTTTTGACTTCTGAGATTTTTGAACAAACCGGTTTTGTATCAAAAGTGGAAGCAATTGATTCATTTTGTTTCAGATCTCCAAAAGGAGTTTTTCTTTTCACAAGATTTAAAGTTTGCTTGGTTTTTGAATCTTCAACTGTGGGTTTTTGAGTTGGTTTAGAAATCACCACTGCTGATTTTGGTTTTTGTAGAATTTGTGGTCTTTTCAAAATTTAGGGTTTTTGTGTCGAGGTTTTGTTGGTTAAAACTTTTGATTTTGAAACTTCATTTTCAGGATTGTGTGAAAAAGGTACACATTCACAAGATTCCATTAATTCCAATACATCCATCTTCGGAACTGTGGGTTTTTCCACAACTTGAATTTGTTTGAAGTTTTGATTAATGTAAATGTGATCACCGTTCTTGAGATTTAGTAAATGTGACATGTTTTTGGGTATTTTATCTTTTTCAAAACAAAGACGATTATACAAGTTGTGACCGTATAACTCTTGTTTTCTTATATTTATTTTTACTTCCATTTTCTCATTCATTTCGTTCTCGACCATTTTGGATGATGAGAAAAACCCTTCATTTGTAACTGTGGAGTTATCCTTTTCAAGAAGTTTTTGCAATTCATTATAAATTGAGGGTAATCCACCGGGTTTTACAAAAATTGTGTTTTTGAAGTAAGAAACCTTACGATAGATACATGCCACTTTGACTAGCCTTTTTGAATCATCCTTGAGATATTGATCACAAGAGTCGGATTCATCTGTGATTTGAAGTTTGAAATTTGAAGTTTCTTTGGTTTCAAAAATTTTTGATTCACAATCCATTTTTGTTTTTCCTTTGTCCACCGAAGAAATTTGTGGAATGTCTTCGGAGGTCGATTCGGATATAGAGGATGACTTTAACAATATCAAAGAAGAACAATCAATTGCCTCCATGTCCGAATCACTTTCAGAATCCTTCTCAGACATGTTATTGACAAGTTCATTTTCCTTTGTTTCAATTTGAGGTACAGCCTTTTTCAGGATGGGAATTTCTTGAGGCAATATTTTCGACAAGTTATGAGCAGTTAGATGTTTTTCTACAGATATCAGGCCATGTTTATATGATGGATTTGTAACTTCGGAACCTGATACTATGGATTCACATTCATAAGATATACTATCGACTTCCTTTAATTTGAACTCAATGAAAGGCAATAGTTTTACTATGTTGGACATTGCAAACATCAGCTGAATGATAAATTCTAGTAATATGCGCATATAATCGTTTGGCTGTTTCACAAAATATGTTTCGCTGTTTCAACATTACATCATGATTGTTTTGGAATTTTTCTCTATTTTCTTCTAACAAGGAGATTCTAAGATTGGATTTTTCTAATGCTAGCTTCAGGGTCTCTACTATCCCTCTCAAGCTTAGAAGCTCCTGCTTAGTGAGTACTTCCCTATTTTTAGCATCAATGAGTAATTTATGCATAACAGAGCAATCACGAGTTATTTCATTTATAATTGGAGCAGAATGAGAAATAGGAATTTTAAAAGATGAAAGAAGTTTTGATACTTGTTCTGGGATTGTCAAACGGGTGTCATTTGCCATCAAGCACACTTCCTCATCATCATCAAAAGATTCTTCAAACCACGTCTTTTAAGTATCAGCAGCTGTCATTTCCAATCCCTCCAAAGTCACAAATCCAGGACCCGCAGTTGCTTCAACCTTCATCATTTCCTCATCATTTAACTTCTCCGAAGTGTCTTTTAGAAAGCTCTTATCGACATCATAGGCCATGAAAGCACTATGATATGGCTTTCTTACTTCGTCATCATCTGAGTCCAAAGAACAAACTTGATATGATCCTTGACGATCATCAGCAGCCATTAAGGCTAGGTCCTTGGTCCTTACTCTAACTTCCTCCATTTTTCTTGCGTAATATGCTTCATCCTTCACTTGTGGTTTCTTTTCATTTTGCTTCCGAAGCATGAAGTCTTTTGCAAAATGATTCTTGCCATGACAATAAATGCTATCATAACCAGAATGACTTCGAAGCCGGTTTTTCAGATGGCTTCGGGGTTGACAATTTCAAGTTCTCCTCCTTTGGAGTGAATATTTCAGGTTTAGGCTTGGAGTTGAAGTTTGATTTGTTAAAGTTTTTCACAAATGGCTTTCCAGAGTTGTTTTTGAAGAAGGGTTTCTTGAATCTACGATTGTTGGCGGCATAGAGAGCGACAGTATCTCCATTATCATCTACCATGTAGCCAGCAATATCTTAATCACTTGATTCTTCCTCTTCTTTTGACACGAGAGCTAGTGGTCCAGAACTAGCCATTTCACTTCTTCGACCCACCACATTCGGGTTCATGTGATTTTAATAGATTGTATAGGGCAGCCATCTTGTATTTCTCAATATTCTCATAGGATTTGACCATGAGCATGATTGGCCTCCACTCCTTGCGAAGACTGTAGAGAAATTTGATATTTATTTCTTGTTGGCTTCTTGTTTCCCCATACTTATCTAGTGTGTAAATCATGTTGCTCAAATGTTCATAACAGGCTTCTAAGGACTCGTTTTCTTCTTGCTTAAAGTTCCCGAAGTCTGCAAGGATTTCTTGAACTTTGCTAGTATGGAGGATTTTATCTCCTCCAAAGCGGAGTTCAAGATTGTCCCACATCTCTTTTGCAGATTTCGCATCAGCAATGTGGTGGCGGACATCAAGACCCAAGCCACTTCTCAGTTTACGCATGGCCCTCTCATCGTTTTCAAGCTTCTTCATGTCTGCAGCATTAAGGACAACGACTTCTTCTCCGTCAGGAACAACGAATCGACCAGCAATGTCTGTGTGCGGACCTTCAGTCACAGACCTCTATAGATCTTTATCCAGTCCAATAAGATAATCCTTCATTCGACCAGCCCAATAATCATAGTAAGAGGTTACTAGAACAGGGGCCTTTGTTGCAGAACTGATGAGGTTTGCATAGTTAAGCATATTGGCATAAGTTGCTGTGGAATCAGTCATCTTGATGTATTTCAACTGGATCTTTTCAGAAAAAACGGGCAGTAGAGATTTGCAACAGTTGCGGAAGGCTAGATCTGAGAATCGATTCAGATCTAGAGCTGAAGCAAACAAATTCGAACTCTATCAACAGGTTTTTGAGCTGACTCGCTCTGACACCACTTGTTGGGTGTTGAAATAAGAGAATAGATGAACAAAGATTGATATTGAATCAATAACACAATCAATCACACAATAATAATGTAGCAAAGCTGACTGAACAAGGTGATATGAATAACAAGTGCCGAATGCTTGATTAGAACTTTAGTTTTACAATTGGGTTTTCTATTTTGTAGACATACAATTCTCGTAATCTAAAGTTGTAGTCTCACTCTTGACACGGTATGGTATCACTGATATTTATACTGAATCAGTGATACCAATAGTACAACTTTTACAGAGATATCCTATCAGTGTACTAGCCAATAGGATAGAAGATTCATGCAACACGTATTGTACTATACGCGTGCACACAAAAGACAGATGACAGGCTGTGAAGTCTTTGGATCCTCTATGTATAGCACTTCGGAGTCTTTAGACTTCGATATCTTCTCTTGTTTATTCACTTCGGGGTTTTCTTATTCAACGGACTTCATGGGCGGGACTTCGGATATGTCAGCACTTCATCACAAATGTTCTCAACAAGATGGTTAAGAATAGATTGGTGCGTGTGATAGACTATGGTATGCAGTCTAACCATCGGCACAGACTTTTTAACTCTCGACTTCGAGTGGTTTCTCTCAAAGTGTCTAGAAGTTGGTGTTACACAAGAAAAACCTTAGATTGGTTAAGAAGCGGTTGTCAGTGTGTCACACTCATTGAGGTGTACCAATGAGGATCACAAACACTTAAAAGTTACCTCAGCAGTGAGTGGTATAAACTCGGTGCATCGTCGGTAGATAATACTGTTTTTTTGATTTTCCAAATTTTAAGGAAAGATATGAAAATTAAAAAAAAAATCTAAAATCTTTTTGTCTTTTTAAGTTTTGCAATTTTTTTGTTTTGTTTTTCTTGAAACCAATTGTAATTACTTATAAATTTCTGATACCACTTGTTATAATTTTGAAAGAAAAAAAAAACATAAAACAAAAACATATTTTTGGATTTTTTGAAAGGAAAGATATGAAAATTATAAAAATATGAAAAAATATATTTTTGTATTTTTGTATTTTCTTATTTTTGTTTTGTTTTTGAAAGGTCGCGAAGAAACCTTGGACTCGGTTAAATTTTTGTTTTTCTTCTCCCCCTAAATTTGTGCATGGGAAGAATAGCGGAAATAAACATGAACAAATTTACCTAAACAAAAATAAAGTAAAAATATTTACAGAACTGATTCAATAATCAGTGAAACGTAGCATTTTGAGCATCTCGACTAGCACATTGAATCGAGCTTTTGCAACAAGTTTTGTGAAGAAGTCCGACACATTATTATCAGTGTGGACTTTTTCCAAATGAATCAATTTTCACTCGAAGCAATCTCTGATAAAATGAATTTTAATACTAATGTGCTTAGTCTTAGAATGCTGGACAGGGTTCTTCACAATTTGGATTGTAGCTTCATTATCACAGAAGATGGGAGTATCAAGAAAGTTCATACCATAGTCAAGGAGTTTATGCTGCATCCAAATGACTTGAGAACAACAAGCTGAGGCAGCAACATACTCAGCTTCAGCTGAAGACGTTGATACGGTCTGTTGTTTTCTCCATTGCCATGAGATCAGTCTGTCTCCTAGAAACTGACATCCAGCACTGGTGGACTTTCTGTCAATTTTACACCTTCCATAATTGCTATCTGAAAAAGAGTAAAGATCAGATTCACGGTTCTTTGGATACCAGAGACCAAATTTTGGTCTCCCTTTAAGGTATCTAAAGATCTGCTTGATAGCATCAAGATGAGAAGGTTTAGGATTAGCCTAATAGCAAGCACACTGGCAAACTACAAAAACGATATCCGGTCAGCTAGCAGTCAGGTACATCTGCGAACCGATCATCGAACGATAGTAAGTTTGATCAACTGATTGGTCATGTGAGTCTGAAAATAGCAGAGTTCACTCAACCATTGGAGTGTTAGCCTCTTTCGCATCCTTGAAACCGAACTTTGCAATAATATCCTCCACATACTTCGCTTGATGAAGCAGGATAACCGTTGAACTTTGCTTAACTTGCAACCCGAGAAACATCGTCATCTCTCCCACGAACTCATCTCAAATCTTTTCTTCATCACCAACTGAAACTCCTTGCACAAAACATCGCTTGTTGAACCAAAGATGAGGTCATCCACATAGATCTGGACAAGAATTTGATCATCATCCTGGCACTTGATGAACAAAGTCTGATCAATACTGCTGCGAGTGTAACCGTGCTGCAACAAATGTTCCGTCAAGGTAGCATACCAAGCACGAGGAGCTTGATGCAGACCATAGAGGGCTTTATCATGCTTGTAGACATGATTGGGAAACTTGGAGTTGACGAAACCAGGAGGTTGATCAACATAAATTTCCTGTTTCACCTCACCGTACAAGAAAGCCGTCTTGACGTCCATTTGGTAGACAGTAAAGTTCATGTAAGAAGCGTAGGCAAGGAAGATCTGAATCGCTTCAAGACGCGACACAGGAGCATAAACATTCGTGTAATCAAGTCCTTCTATCTGTTTAAAGCCTCGAACCACCAGGCGTGCCTTATTACACACAATTACTCCAGAGTCATCTTGCTTGTTGCGAAACACCCATCTTGTATCCAAAGCCTTTTTGCCTTCAGGTAGTTCCACCAATTGCCAGACATTCAACTTCTCAAACTGGTTCAGCTCTTCATGCATTGCATCCACCCAACTTGGTTCATTGAGTGCCATCTCTATGTTCTTCGGGTCCATTTGAGAAATGAAGCACGAATAGAGACACTCATTGACTTGACCATTTTGGCTTCTGGTTAAGACACCATCATCCAGAGGGCCAATAACATTGTCAATTGGATGGTCCCGTTGAATTCTTGAATGAACAGCATATTGGAGCGAAGCAGACGAGACCGGAAGATTGGTTATGTTCTCAACCCTATCTGAGACCGAAGCACCTCTATCAGAATCTCTGAAGTCGTGAGAAGTACTTGTAATGTACTCATCAGGAATTCTTTCAGGAAAGAGAGAATCCATGAGTAGAATCAAAAAGATCAGCAGGTTCAGGTTGAATAACATCTTCAGGGGTAGTTGAATGTTCAACAGATGGAGTATCGCCAACAACTTGGGATGAAACATCTGGAGCATCCTCAGTTATAGAAGCAGAAATAGGAGATGCACCGCCATCATGAATAGGATCTTCAAGAATGACTTAGGGAGTGATAAGATCAGGAACAATCTCCTCAGCATCTTCACTGTTAGTTCCACTGGGGCCTGGTTTTGTGCCTGAAACAACATTAGAAAACACATAGATAGGTTTGAACAATTCAGCATAATCAAACAACCAATCAGGTCCAACACGGGCATCAATTGGATTCGTTTCTAGCCAGTGAACATCAAATGATTCCACGATTTGCTTTGTCGCCTTGTTGTACACCCGATACATGGTTTTATTTGCATATCCAACAAAGTAACAATCATCCGCCTTGGAGTTGAACTTCGGAGTAGCTTCAAGATGAAGAAGAGTGCAAGGGCAGCCAAAGGTACGGAAATGGGAAACATTAGGCTTGCGAAAATAAAGAATCTCATAAGGTGTCTTCATTTGAGGTTTGTTGACGATGACCCGGTTCTGAACATAACAGGCTGTGCTGATGGCTTCAACCCAGAAAATCACCGGCAATTTAGAATTGCACATCATGGTACGCGCGGCATCAATAAGAGTTCTGTTCCGTCGCTCAGCAACACCATTCTATTGTGTAGTATGAGCAGCACTATACTGACGCAGGATACCATTATCTGCACAAAACTTGTTTAAAACTGCATTCTTGAATTCCTTTCCATTGTCGCATCTGATGGCTTTCAGCTTCTAATTCGTTTGATTTTCAATAAGCTTGACGAATCTAATGACCAGATCTGCAGTTTCACTTTTTTTCTTTAAGAAGAAAACCTATGTAAAACGTGAGTAATCATCAATAATAACTAAACTGTAAGAACTGCGATTGAGACTGAGAACATTGACCGGACCAAAAAGATCCATGTGAATCAGCTAAAGAATTGAATCAATGGAATTGATCTGCTTGGGCTTATGTGACTTTTTGTGATGTTTGCCTTGAGCACAGGCAACACATTACTCGAATGTAATGAAGTCCTTGATTGGAAGTCCTGCAACCATGTTGTTCTTTGCAAGACGATTCAGGTTCTTTGCGTTGGCATGACTGAGACGTTTATGCCACAACATCGCGCTTTGTTCTGCAGCTCTGAAGAATAAGCAGGTGACATATTCGGGAGTGTTGTGATTCATGTCGATGATGTAGGCATTGCTTTTTCGTTCCGATCGAATAAGAATCCACTCCTCTGGAATGACTACGCCGGGCTTGAGAATCAGACATTCCTTCTCTGTAAAGTGGGTTGAAAAACCCTTGTCGTATATTTGAGAAACGTGACACGCCTAATCGTCGTGCGGTCAAAAATAAGAGAAATACCTAACACACACTAGCACAGTGGTAGTCAGGGTCGATCCACAGGAGCTTCGTGGTTAGACTAAATGAGAGATTACCAACTAGTAGTGTCACGCTACAGTCGGAGGAATCAATTTCTATCTTCTTAATTACTAGCAATGATCAAATAAACTCAAGCCAAGCTAAGCTAAGCTCAAATGAACCTAGTCACTTTCTGAAATCAGAAGTACATCTCTGAATCAGAAGCAATCAAAGGCATTCAAACCAAGCAAAACCAAGCAAAGCATAAACTAGCCACTAACTAAAGTTCTACTGAACAGTTCCTAGCCAAGGTTTAATGCCTAAAAACTAACCTAATTAGCTACTGATTTCAGTAAAGGAAAACAGTCCCAACAAGGTCAAAACAATATCCAAACACAATTCAAACATTCAAAACCCAATACAAGCATAAAAACACCGAAATACCAATATTAAACATAACCAAATGAATTTCATTCACCAAATCCGAATCCAAACATCAAAACAGTAACCAACTGAGACTAAAACAGAAGCCAAAGCTTAATATCAATGGTTGTCACTCCCAAAGATACAAAACCAAGCTTAATCCAAACTAATTAATTACAAATAAAATCTAAAACATGAAAATACCAATTGAGAGCTTGCTGAAACGAAATCTTGGAGTCAAAGAGCTTCAAGGTCGATTTTACACCCGGTCTTTGCTAGGGTTTTCGGCTGGAAATGCCTCTATTTATAGTTGCAATTTTTTCGCAGCCGCGCCGCGCAGATGAAGAATCCGCGGCGCGCGTACTAATCTTTTCCCGTTTCTTTGGTATTTGAATGTGTTCCACCGCCTTAAGCCCGCGTCGCGCGTATCATAGATCCGCGGCGCGCGTACGAGTTTCCTTGATTTTTCATTCTTTTCCAAACTTCTTCCTTTTGCACGCTTTTACTCCCTGTTTCCATTCTTTTTCTCCAAACAAGTCCTGGCACGAAAAATGAGAATACCCAGACATATTTGATATAATTTTATCAAGAACAGGGCTCAACAACGCCTAAAATACTTGATATCACTAGGCATTGTCAAAACGCTCAGGAAACTGTGATCATCCCTTTTTCACCTCCCGCAAAGCAAACACATCCCATTGAATTTTTCAATGTCGTGAAGTTGGGACATGTCGCCTGTCATGTGCCTAGAACAGCCACTATCAACATACCAAGGTCTGCTGATATTCCTCCATAACTGTTCCTGCACAAGTCGCGGGATCAATTAGATTTAGGGACCCAGTCTATACGGAAACTGGGCTTAGCTTCACTATCAACACATCTAATAGATTCAAAGCTCATGTCACGATTATCAATTAATGGTGAGACATTTGAAAATGTTTTAACACTGCCTTTGGGAACCCATTTAACATTTGGTTTAAATCGTCTATCTTTTGACCAAATGGGAACGTTATCATTTGAAGTAGAATCAGAACTACTAGAGGTTGATTCTTGAAATGACTTGGGTCTTACAAAAGTTGGTAAGCCATAGTTACTTCTAGAAGTAGTTCGATTCCAGGCATTCGTGTTATTTTGATTTCTCTTTCTAGAACGTGACCTTGAGGGTTTTCTCTTATAAGATTTCCCTTTTGATACATTCTGCAAAAACTGTTCATTATGAGAAGCATATATGTGTCGAGGACAATTTCTGGAAATGTGACCGGCAATTCCACAATTAAAACAAGTCTGTCTTTTTAAAGGTACATTGAAATTTTGTCGAGGTACAAATTTAAGCAAATTATTTCCACACACACACAAGCATGCAACATATTTATCAACCAAAATCTTTTTCCTAACAGTTTTAAACTAACAGAATCACAAGAAGTTTTAGAATCAACAGGAGTCTTAGAGTCAAATTTAACATCAACACAAAAATCATCAGAATTAGTCTTCAAACAAGTTTTAATAGAAATAAAAGCAGGCGAGTCTTCAACTTCCTAAATCTTCGTTTTAATTTATCTGCACATGAGATAGAAACATCAGTATTTTTCATTTCAAAACTCTCAGCGGTGCCAGATGTATTCTTTTGAATATAATTTGATAGAAAACATTCGTCTGATTCTTTATTTTCTGGGGATGGAGTAAAATTATTGTTATAAGGAGGAGGAACAACACTATACCCAATGCCTTCACCTTGTATGTTTGACCAAACAGTTTGTTTTTCAAGTATAGTTTCAACTACTTCACTAGATATATAAACTTTCATAAAAGCTGATTCAGCTTTTTCAAATTTTGATTTTAATGCATTTAGTTTAGCAGTCAAACTAGCAATATCTTCATTGGCAAACCTAAGGTGACATCTAGTTGTGCCAAGTTCGTCTTGTATTTTCAAATAATCAGAAGTTTTGGCATCTAAGGCTTCTTGAAGAGGTCTTAATTTTCTTTTGTGTTTGTGAACAAGGTTTTCAATTTTTAAAATTTCTCTAACTAAATTTTCATTCAGTTCATGATATCTAGCAATTATATCAATACAGGACTGAGAAGAGCAAGAAACTTCACTAACCTCATCACCGGCAGGAGTAGTAGATACCATGAAGGCAAACTTCAAATCCATCATCTCTCCTTCTGCAGCACCCACGTCCATCTCTCCTTCAATCTAGGCCAGGTGAGCCCTGTCCTCTCCATTCAGGTTTAGGTCTTGCAACTGATCCTCCCAGGTGAATTGTTGAGCTACCATCGCCCTTTTCAGCATTCTGAGGATGAGCAACTTCACGATTTGTTCCAACTAGCACCATGGTTCTGTCTAGATTCTCCATTCTTGGCTTGGTACACTCACGAGCAAAATGACCGAGCTCGTTGTAGTTGAAACACCTCAGATTATCTTTTCCAAAACTCACCTTCCTCTCACCATTGTTGTTTACTTAGCTATTCCTTCCTGTTCTTTGAGTGAATTTCTTGGCCCTGTGCACAGCCATAACAATGTGCCAAGAAATTTCCATCTCTTCCAAGTCATCTGGATTGATCTGATCAAGGTCTCCAGCAATCATAGGATGAAACAGTTCACCAGCTACCAAGGCATTGTAACAATTCAGAAGACCAGCCATCAAACCAAGATTCTCTTCAGCACCTTGAGGAAGATATTGAGCAATAGTTAGGGTCTTGATAGAAGAAGCAGCAACAGGTGGAGCTTGAGGTGCCACAGAGGATGAACGAGGTTGAAATTGAGTTGGGGCTTTTGTAGTGGCATGACTAGTAGCTTGGACAGAGAAAGCATTGTTGGTTGAAGTACCAATGTTAGCGGACTGGTATGAGCTAACATGATTCATTTCTCTCTATTTGTCATCCATGTCACAAGATTTTATAATAGCTATAATCTCATAAAGTGAGAGTCTAGCTAAGTCTTTAGTCTTCTTGATGACAGCCACGTTCATGTCCTAGTTTCTAGGAAGAGAATTTAGAAGCTTTTTTTTAACATCAATCTTGGGAAAGGAAATCCCAGCAGTAGATAACTCAGTGTGAAGGGTGATGAACCGTTGTAACTTGGCTTCCAGAGATTCTCCAAGGATGTGATTAAACATGTTGAACCTTTGGCGAAGCATATCTTGCATACTTTGCTTCATATCCTCATTACCTTCATACACGTCAATCAAAGCGTCCCACAAAGATTTGGCAGTTGTATATTCACAGAAACCCTGAGCAATTTCTGGAGAAAGTGCCATTGAAAGGGTAGCAAGGGCTTTTTAATCAGGTTCAACCTTTTTAAAATCCAAATCAGTGTATTCTTCAAACGGTTTATCCACCAAAACTTCGCCTCTAGTTACGGTAATTCTGACTGGTGGACGTAAAAAGCTCTTCCACAGCTTGACGTCTTTCATTTTAATGTACTGTTCAAATCGATATTTCCATTCGGTAAAACCTTCGGCTTTGATTAAATGGGGAATACGGGTGACGGTACCCATAACAGAATCGAGATCGTGGTTAACGTTTGAAATAGCGGGTCTATCGGAAATGATTTTTGAAAATGCTTCGAACAATTAATCATAAAAATTAAAACCGCAAGAATTTAATGTGACTGGACCAAACAACACTCTAAAAGCACCGAACAATAGCAAAAACCGATGAATTTGGGGCGAAAAAGGATTCAACCGAGCAACTAGCTTGACCGAGCAACTAGTTTGACTAAGCAATGGAACACACACCGAACAACCAGCCAAACAAAAAAATCAACCGAGCAATTTGCTTGACCGATTAACCACAATGACCGATCAACCACCGAACAACTGACAACGCCTAGTAATATCAAGTATTTTAGTCGTTGTTGAGCCCTATTCTTGATGATTTTATATCATATATGCTTTGGTATTCTCACTTTTTGTGTCAGTGTTTGTTTGGAAAGAAAATTTACAAACAGGGGTTAAATGCATACAAAATGGAAGAAGTTTGGAGATAAAGACAAAAACAATCGCCTGAACAAGCGCGCCGCGGGGAAGCATGTAGGCGCGCCGCGCTGAGTCAACGATAAGGCGGCGGGAAGAATTCAAATGACGAAAAAACAGGGATAACCCTACATGCGCGCTGCGGATATGAGCCTTGCGCAACGTGGTCACTTATTTTCCACAACTATAAATAGAGGCCATTAGGTCGAAATCAGCAAGCAAGGAACGTCCCATAAGGTGGACTTAAGGCTTCTTTGACTCCAAGTTTCGGATTTTCAGTCACCATTCGTGGTATTTATGTTTCTTCACTTAATTTCATATTAGTTTAGTTGTTTTAGTAGTTTAGCTTGGTGTTTGTGGGTGTGACAACCATTAGCATTAGGTTAAAACTTCTGATTTTCGTTGTTTACTGTTTTGGATACTTTGGTTCTGAGTTTATAAAACTTAATCATCCGGTTAATGTTGGTTTGCTCATTTTACCTTTATTTTATGCTTTATTGCTTTGGATGTGTTTGGATTGTTCTTGTTGTTTCTGTTTCTGAATTATACTTTTTGATTTCAGTAAACAACTTTGGTTTAGGAATTGACTTGGTTTGGTTTGGTTAATGCTAGATTTAGTTTTTGGAATTTATTTGGATTTTGGATTTTTGAACTGTTTTTGGGAAAGTATAGAGACTAGTCCCTCTGGTTGTAGCGTGACACTGCAACTAGTAATCTATCACCTATCTTGACCACGAAACTCCTGTGGATCGACCCTGACTTCTACTGTACTAGTGAGAGTGAGGTTTTTACTATTTTTGGCGCCGTTGCCGTGGAGTTGTGAGCTTAAGAGTAGGTGATCTGTAGGGAGTTTAGTTTCTGATTTTAGTTTTTAATTTTGAGATTTGAGTTTCGTTAGTCTTTGTGTTTTGGTTTTGACGGGCGTGTTGCACTAGTGCATGCATAGCCGTTAGGGTGGGCAGTCTTCACCCTTGCTTTTTGACTCAGAAATCAAACGAACCGCACGCAAGAACCGTGCATGTAGGCGCTTAGATAAGATGAGTCCTGGTAGTGTTAGCATAGAGGATGTTACCAATTACCCTGTGGGCGAGGTAACAGGAGGGGGAATTCCATTTATACCCTTTAGTGGCAGAATTTCATTTTGGTAGCACGAGTGCTACTGGTGGTGCGGTTTCAGCCCCCACATCAATACCAGCATGCACTCCGCCTTCATTTCCACCATTACAAACAACAACCAACCCTTTTTATGCTATGATGGTGTGGGGAGCGCCGACCCGAGATGGCAACCCACCGCCACGCCAACAAACCACCATTTCTCAATCACAACCATTACAACCACCATACCAATCTACCATCTTTAAACCACAAACCACTTTTCAAACTTTACCACAACCAACCTAATATGTGCAATCACAACAGCCTCCACCACAACAACATCAATACTAGGAGGTCGAGCATGGATACGATGAGGAGGATGAAGGCTGGATTCCTCCACAACAGCAGCAACAATGGAACAGAGGTCAAGGACCTCCACGAAGGATGCAACAACCGCAAGGTCAACAAGGGTACAACAATGATCATCATTATAACGGTAAATTTGTTCAACCCTTATACTTTGCACAACCGAGAGGGCAATCGGTTGCGTCACACTTCCAACTGCGGGAGTATGACGATTCGTCGCCCATTTATATTACTGAGAATGTAGATACTCAAGTAGAAATTAGGCCTCAATTGATAGGAGTATTAATACAATTTATAGGGTACAAAACTGATGATCCATATAATCACTTGTATGAGTTCATAGCTATAGCAAATGCCAATACCCCTAAGAACACTAGTAGAGATATTTTTAGGTTAAGATTATTTCCTTTTACCCTTAAGGACAAAGCCAAGTATTGGTTCACATCTTTACCGCCTAATAGCATCACTACTTGGAATCAACTTAAGGCCAAGTTTTTACAAGAATTCTACCCAGCTAGTAAAACTACTGAGATTAGACGCGCGATTCAAGATTTCCAACAAAATCCTGGTGAGGCATTTCATGAGGCTTTCGAGCGATTGAAGGAATTAATGCATTCCTGCCCACATCACGAAATTCCAAAGTGGCAATTGGTGAGATTATTCTTTGAAGGGGTGAATGAAACACATCAGGCGATGATAAATGCTTCATCAAGTGGAACATTTATGTGGCAAGAGCCGGAGGATGCATAGAGATTCTTGGAGCAGTTAAGTTTAGGATCAAAGGTCAGTGGATCCATGAAGGATAACACGGTGTATGTGGCGAACATAGAAGCCGAAAATAAGTGGAAGAGAGAAATTCAAAGTGAGTTAAGTGCTGTTACTAAGAAATTCAATCAGATGCTCATGAGATTTCAGAAAGAGAAGGGAGCTTATGTATTACAAGGGCAATTCGTTTGTAATACATGTGGCGAAGTAGGACACAACCACGGTGAGTGCTTAATGACGCATGAGGAAATCAGCCAGGTGCATGGATATGATCAATTCCATAATGCGCCACGATCATTTAGGAACAATCAGTAGAGGGACGTGAGTCAACCATCAGTGAGGCAGCAAAGTGTACAACCAGCACCTCAAGCAAGAAGTATGAACATTGGCATAAAGGAGATTTATGAAATGTTGCTCAAGCTCAAGGAAACTGAAGATGCCAATACTCAAGCAATTTTGAAACTGGGAAATTTGCTTATCAAGAAGGAAATAGGAGAGTTGAATAAGAAATTTGATAGGCTAATGTCTACTTTACAGAACGGGCCCCAGAATCAACAACAAGGAGGCCAACAGGGACAGAGGACCTAAGAGGCGAATCAAGTTTTTGGTCAAGGTCAAGGAAAGTACAATAACGGACGACCCTACAGACCTTACAACCAGGGTTCTTAGAACTTCAACAATCAGAGGCAGGGTAATTATCAAGGGCAGTCGTCCAATCAGCCCAGGCAATACCAACTCGCAAACAACAACAATTCAAGTGGGAGCAACAACAATAATAACAGGGGGGCAGTTAATAATAACAATGCCCCAGGAAACCAAGAAGACCTAACTGCAAAGATGTATGAAATGTTCAACACCACTCAGCAACAATCCCAGGCTAATACCAAGGCCATCGCCAACATGGAGAGGCAGATCGCTCAGATGGCTGAGGCTTAAAGAAAGAGGGACAATGGTAAGTTGCCTAGTACTACAGAAATCAACCCAAAACATACTCAACGGGCAGGAAAGGAGCACGTGAACGCCGTCGAATCCGGATGGAGGAAGGTAACTATAGAAGACTTACTAGGATATGAAGATGAAGCTGGGGTTGAAGGGAAGGGTAAGAATGAAGAAGAAGTTAAGGTTAAAGAAGAGAAAAATAAGGATGAGAAAGAGATCCCAGTTGAGAAGGAAACTCCCATTAAGGAGGATAAGGAGGTCCAAGAGGAGGAGCAGCCAATGGTGGCTGGGATTAAACAAAGGAAGAAGGATAAGAAGGAGAAGAAAAAGCAGGAAGTGCCAAACAAATCAACCCGGCCATCAATGAACCAACCTTTGTGGGATGAGCTAAAGAACGCTCCTGAAGATACAAGGATTCTTCAGGAGATGTGTGAGAAATATGGAAAAAACAAGACTCCCACACCTGATATTGTAAGGTTGACAGTTAAAGCTACTGAGGCATTGTTGGGAACACTGCCTAAAAAGGAAATAGATCCTAGATCGCCGTTGATTACCGTCACGATGGGAGACGTGGTTATTAGGAACACCTTGCTGGATTTGGGAGCAAGTGTTAACGTGTTACCAGGATATTTGTATGACAAATACAAGAATGAAGAGTTGGAGCCGGCAAGACAGTATTGCAGTTAGATGATCAGTCAACTAAAGTCTCAAGGGGCAAGTAACTAATGTGATAGTGAAAGTTGGTGATTTCTTCTACCCCGTGGATTTCTTAGTCATGGAATACGAGATTTTGGAGGACGCACCCGTGCTGATTTTGGAACGTCCATTTTTGGCTACAACTGGTGCTATTATGGATTGCAAGACGGGAGATTTGGATATCTACTTCGGGACGAGGAAGTGTAGACTCAACATGTTTGGAAGTCCCATATCTCTACCACAAGGGTATGATGATAAGTATTGGAACAACAATCCGCTGATGGCAGCAGGAACCAGAGATAAAGAGAAGATATGGACTCGAGCAGGAGAAGGTGGAAAGGAAGAGATCCTGAGGGAACCAAAAGAACATCCGCTATCTGCTATTGATAAGGTGCAACTGCTTGACATGATAGAAATGATGGAATTAAAACATCAGCAGTATGAAAAAGATGCCCGGTGTAGGGAGGCGAAGGTCTTCCAGCTCCTGGACGCGCAGCAGCAGTGGATTAGCCAAGTTAGTGATCGAATGACGCAACTCACATCATTGCTGGCAACGATGGTTCACAACATTTCACCCGAGATGAATAAGATGATGCCTCGGGAGGATCGTGAAGAGTAGGAGGAATCCGTCTGGCTGAAGACGTTAAACTTAGCACTTGTTGGAAGGCAACCTATCCGTTATAGGTTAGGTCTAGTATTTCTTAGGAGTAATTAGGAAGATAGTATCATCATTGTTGCAGGTGTTATTTCGAGGAAAGTGTGAGGTCACACGAAGGATTTTGGAAAGTTTGAATGCAGCGCCGTGGTATGGAGTTTGGCGTGCCGTGCTTACGCAAGACAACCCGATGCGTAGAGGTTGATTTGGGGACACGCGTGCCGCAGCTATCCCCTTACGTGCGCCGCGGGAAACGATCGGTCGATTTTTCACTTTATAAGGTACATCGCACACACACAAACCCCCACGCCGCGCCTCAGAGATCCGATCAACCAACTTATTTCTCGTGTTTTTCTCGTCTATTTGATTCCTACGATCGAGGTATGTCAGTCTAACTCGTTTTTACTAGTTAGAACAAGCGATTACGCCGTGAAATTGATTGAATTCTTCAAAAACTGAAAAACTTAGAAATCGGCAATGTAGGCTCGTAGGGTGTTTTGTTTGCAAAATAATCACCCTAGAGGGGCTAGTCGGTACTTAGGCTACCTTGTAGGAGTGTTGGATCGAGTTAACAGGTCAAAAATCGATGGTTTGGGATTTCAGTTCATAACAGGTTACGACGCACCGCGCTCTGGTTCTTGGGCCGCGCCGTGCCTCGGTGGGGAAGACAAAGGGACTAAAATTGCAAAATTTTTTGTTTTGTGTGGTTTGTTTGTTGTGCAGATGGCTTTCAGACGTGACCACCCCTTCCTTCAGTTCCCCAAGATATTAGAGGGTACTCCATAGTAAGTTACACAGAGGGACGCGCTGATTTCTCGCCGGGTTGTCGAGGCGACCATCTTTGACAGGGATATTCTAGGTCAGGCCGGATTGTGGGCCGAGATCAAGCCACTTCTTCACCGCACTTGGTCCTCTAGAGAGTTCACATTTACGTGCCATGGCTGGGAGAGGCTGATGGCCAACCAGGACGACACTGTCTACACGGAGCTTCTCCTGGAGTTCCTGTCCACAGTCCATTACGCACCGAGAGCGCGAGAGGCACATCCCAGGCCGATTAGTTTCAGACTTGGGGGAGTCAGCAGGGAGTGTGACAACGCCTAGTGATATCAAGTATTTTAGGCGTTGTTGAGCCCTGTTCTTGATAAAATTATATCAAATATGTCTGGGTATTCTCACTTTTCGTGCCAGGACTTGTTTGGAGAAAAAGAATGGAAACAGGGACTAAAAGCGTGCAAAAGGAAGAAGTTTGGAAAAGAATGAAAAATCAAGGAAACTCGTACGCGCGCCGTGGATATATGATACGCGCGACGCGGGCTTAAGCCGGTGGAACACATTCAAATGCCGAAGAAACGGGAAAAGATTAGCACGCGCGCCGCGGATTCTTCATCTGCGCGGCGCGTCTGTGGGAAATTTGCAAATATAAATAGATGCAATTTCAGCCGAAAACCCTAGTAAAGACCGGGTGTAAAATCGACCTTGAAGCTCTTTGACTCCAAGAATTCGTTTCACCAACATCTCAATTGGTATTTTCATGTTTTGGATTTTATTTGTAATTAATTAGTTTGGATTAAGCTTTGTTTTGTATCTTTGGGAGTGACAACCATTGATATTAAGCTTTGGCTTCTGTTTTAGTTTCAATTAGTTACTGTTTTGATGTTTGGATTCGGATTTGGTGAATGAAAATCATTTGGTTACATTTAATATTGGTATTTCGGTGTTTTGGATGTTTGTTTGTGTTTTTGGATGTTTGAATTGTGTTTGGATATTGCTTTGACCTTGTTGAAACTGTTTTCCCTTGCTGAAATCAGTAGCTAATTAGGTTAGTTTTTAGGTATTAAACCTTGGCTAGTAACTGTTCAGTAGAACTTTAGTTAGTGGCTAGTTTATGTTTTGCTTGGTTTTGCTTAGTTTGGATGCCTTTGATTGCTTCTGATTCAGAGATGCACTTCTGATTTCAGAAAGTGACTAGGTTCATTTGAGCTTAGCTTAGCTTGGCTTGAGTTTGTTTGATCATTGCTTTAGGTTGTTAGTAATTAAGAAGATAGAAACTGATTCCTCCGACTGTAGCGTGACACTACTAGTTGGTAATCTGTCATTTAGTCTAACCACGAAGCTCCTTCGGAGATATCCACTGTGCTAGTGTGTGTTAGGTAATTCTCTTATTTTTGACCGCACGACGACCTAGGCGTATCAAATGTTGGCGCCGTTGCCGGGGAGCTGTGAGCTTAGATTAGGTGAATAGTAGGAACTTGTTTCTTGTTTTTTGAAAATTTCATTTGGTTAGTTTTATTTTTTGATTTTTGTGGGCGTGTTGCACTAGTGCATGCGTGCCCGCAGGGGTAAGCAATTATCCCCATTGCATTTTGATTCTGAGATTGAGCGTACTGCGCGCAAAATCCGTGCCCGTAGGCGTTTAAATATCATGAATTTTAGTCAGGTTAGTAGTAATCCAGTAAGTGTTGCCCAGGAACCATCAGGTGAGGCAACGGGGTGTTTTCTATTCCCCCACTTGAAGAGTTTCAGTTCGGGAGCACGAGTGCTTCTGGTGGTGCAGTTTCAGCCCCTGTACCCATACCATCATGCACTCCACCATCTGTCCCACCATTTACACTCGCTTCACAACCACAATCTACCAATCCATTTACCTCTGCAATGTCTTGGGGAGAGACGACCCGTGATGGCACCCCAGTTTCTCGACAGCAGACACCAACCTCTCAACCACAACCAGTTCTTTTTAAACCTCAACCCACATTCCAACCAACACAACCTATACACTATCAACAACCTCCTCAGCCACAATACCATTATCCAGAGACAGAGGAGGGATATGACGAGGAAGACGAGGGATGGGTGCCACCAGCACCACAGCGGGGACCTCCCAGAAGAGCACCACAGTATCAACCACCAGGTTGGGGACCTCCCAGAATAGCACCACAGTGGAACCGAGGTTAGAGGGTATAAGCAAGACGATCCTTATAATCATTTATATGAATTCTTAGCGATTGCTAATGCTAATAACCATAGGAACACCAATAGAAACATTTTCAGGCTTAGACTGTTTCCATTCACTCTTAAGGATAAGGCCAAATATTGGTTTACATCTTTGCCATCGAACAGCATTACCACATGGGATCAACTTAAGGCAAAGTTCCTTCAGGAATTTTATCCAGCAAGTAAGACAACTGAAATCAGAAGGGTCATCCAGGACTTCCAGCAAAAGCCAGGAGAGGCTTTCCACGAAGCCTTTGATAGATTGAGGGAGTTGTTACGATCTTGTCCGCATCACGAAATTCCTAGGTGGTCGTTAGTTAAGTTATTCTTCGAAGGTGTCAGTGAGACGCATCAGGCCATGATAAATGCCTCATCAAGTGGGACATTTATGTGGCAGGACCCAGAGGAAGCTTGGCAGTTCCTGGAACAATTGAGCAATGGTTCCAAGGTAAACTTTTCTACCAGGAAGACTGTAGGTACGGCGGCAGCAGTGGGAGCCGATGCTGACTGGAAGAAGGAAGTGAAGAAGGAAATTAGTGAACTGAATAAGAAGTTTGACAGGCTCATGTCAACACTGCAGAATGGACCGCAGAATCCATCGCAAGGAGGTCAAGGAGGACCTAAGACTCAATAGGTGAATCAAGTTTATGGCCAGGGTCAAGGCCAGCATAATAATGGACGACCCTACAGGCCATATAACCAAGGACAGCAGCAGAATTTTAGGCAAAACAATTACCAGAGTCAATCGACCAATCAGCCTAGAACACATCAGCCTACAAATAACAACAACCACAATGGAAATACAAATGGAAATTGTAGCAATAACAACAACAGGGAGCCCAATAATGTTACCAACAACGCCCCGGGAACTCAAGCAGAAATGTTTGCTAAGATGTACGATATGGTCACTGCTACGCAACAATAATCTCAAGCAAATGCAAAAGCCATTGCAAACATGGAACGACAAATAGGTCAAATGGCTGCAGATCAGCAAAAGAGAGACAGTGGAAAATTGCCAAGTGCCACAGAGGTCAACCCTACTCATAATCAGCGACCAGGAAAAGAGCAAGTTAACACTGTCGAATCTGGATGGCGAAAAGTCACTTTGGAAGATTTGTTTGAAGTAGGGAGTGAAGTGAAACTGGGGGAAGAAGAGAAAGCTCTAGGAAGTGAGGAAGGTAAGGAAGAAGGAATTCCTGTTGAGAAGGAAACTCAACCAGAAATAGACAAAGAGGAGGATCAATCGATGATAGCAGGAATCAAGCAGAAAAAGAAGAATAGGAAAGGGAAGAGCAAAGCACCTACACCAAAAACTGTGAGGCTGACTGTGAAAGCAAGTGAGGCGTTATTGGGAACGCTGCCCAAAAAGGAAAAAGACCCTGGATCACCATTGATCACTACTACTGTAGGAGATGTGGTCATTCGGAACACCTTGTTAGATTTGGGAGCAAGTGTCAATATCCTGCCAGGATACCTGTATGATAAGTACAAAAATGAAGAAATAGAGCCAGCAGAAGTTGTATTGCAGCTGGCTGATCAATCAACAAAGGTATCTCGGGGAAAATTGACAAATGTCATAGTCAAAGTTGGGGACTTTTTCTATCCCGTGGATTTTCTGGTTATGGAATATGAAAGCTTGGACGATGCGCCGGCACTCATCTTAGGACGCCCATTCTTAGCTACTGCTGGTTCGGTGATCGATTGCAAGACTGGAGACATGGACATTTTCTCTGGGACAAGGAAAAGAAGATTGAACATGTTTGGAAATCCTATATCATTACCTTCAGAAGAAAATGGCAAACAAGTGGACAGAAGGATATTAATGGAGCCTGGGATCAAGAGTAAGGAAAAAATCTGGACACGTACGGGAGAAGGAGGAAAAGAAGAGATTTTAAAAGAGACCAAGGACCACCCATTGTCCACTATCGATAAGGAGCAGCTGCTGGACATGATAGAGATAATGGAAGCAAGGCACCAGCAATATGAAAAGGAATCAAGAGAACGAGAGGCAAAAGTTTTTAAGCTCCTGGAATCTCAGCAACAGTGGATCAGCGGTGTGAGCGATCGAATGACCCAACTCACATCTCTCATGTCAATGATGGCCAACAACTTCATGCCAGGATTCAATCAGATGCCATCAAGGGTTCAAGAAGAAGAAGATTCGGCATAGGAGTAGCACGTCTGGCTGAAGACGTTAAACTTAGCGCTTGTTGGGAGGCAACCCATCGTGTCATAAGTTAAGATCTATATTTCTTTGAATTAATTAGGAAAATACATCAATCTTTGCAGGTATTCGTGGTCTAAAATAAGTGTGGGGTCATGTGAGAAGTTTTGACATTTTGAATACCGTGCCGCGGATTTTTGAATTACGCGACGCGGGGTCGTAAACCAACCCGATGCGCAGGGGTTGATTTGGTGACACGCGCGACGTGCAAAGGGAAAAGGCGTGACGTGGTAAACGATCAGACGGTTTCTTCCTATATTAAGGTAAGCCGCGGCTCAACTAGCCCTCACACGACTCGGAGCTCTGATCGACAAATTTCTCTCGTACTTTTTCTTGCTCATTTTGTTTCTACTACCAAGGTACGCTATTCTAACTACTTATTACTCATTAAAACTAGTGATTAGGTAGTTAATTTTAGTTAGTTGCCTAAAATAGTTCAAAACTTAGAATCGCCAATGCTAACTCATAGGGTGTTTGTTTTGCCAAATGGAGACCCTAGATGAGTTAGTCGGCACCTAGGCTACCTTGTGGTATGATTAGATTGAGTTTTAGCAGGTTAAATCGAGAGTTTGGATCGGGGTTTTGAAACAGCCGCTCGCCGCGACGCGCCCTGCTCTTGGGCCGCGCCACGGTGCGGCAGGGAAGATGAGGACTAATTTTGCAAATTTTTTTTTGTTTTGTGGCTATGTGTCTTTTTGCAGATGATGTTCAGACTAGAGCATGCTTTCCTCCAGTTCCCCGAGGGACTGGCTAGCTCTGCGGAGTACATTTCGCGGAGGGACGCGTTGACTGGTCACCGGGTTCTCGAGGCGACAGTCATTGACAGGGATATACTGAGGGATGCAGGACTATGGGGTGCGATCGAGCCATTCTTACATCGCACCTGGACTCACGAGGATGCTTCATTTACTTGCCGTGGCTGGGATAGGATCATGGCCACGGACGAGGACGTGGTCTACAGCGAGCTACTGTTGGAGTTTCTCTCCACGATCCATTTTGCACCTCGGGCATCGGACCCATGATCCAGGATCATCCGATTTCGACTGGGAGGTGCACAGAGGGAGTGCAACCTCCGGGAGTTTGGGAGTAGAGTTGGGCTATACACTCCAGCGGACCTCCAGCATCGCCATTTCATGCAGTTCTTCGGGGCGTGCATCCAGGGGCAGACGGACCGAGCTGCTAACATGGAGATTTGGACACCACTGTCCAATGTTATGTACGAGGCAGGGACCTCGAGGGAGAGCCACCTCCGCGAGCCACTTCACCGCCTCATGCACCGTATCGTCTCCACCTCCATCATGCAGCGGGAGGGGGGCGAGAAGGTGTCCGGGGAGGACATGACATTCTTTTGGGCTCTCCTCGATCTGTCCTGATTCCTCCATCTCCCCTTCGCCCTCGCGGTTGCCCTGTTCACCCACTCGACTGGCGCCTCCGCCAGCAGCCCACTAGCCAGGGGGTATTTCATCACCCCTGGCCCGCTCATATGGGATCCTCACTGCCCCCGTGGCCGCCTCCTTGACCGCTCTGCCTCCATCCTGCACTACAGCGCGCACTCTGGAGAGGATGAGGCTCATCGAGCAGCAGCCACCCGGGGCAGTTCATCCAGGCACCGACAGAGCCACCTCAGGCACCCCAGCCCGCGTACGCTCAGCCGGGCCAGAGACGACAGAGGCGGGAGCCACCCGCCGAGCCAGCACCACAGCTGCAGCTACAGCAGGAGGACCTGGCAGCCAGGGTTGCCAGGATCGAGGACCAGTTTGCATGGATCGCGGAGGTACTCCTGGATTTGGCCACTCAGCAGGGCCGGCCCCCTCGACCATTCCCAGCTAGCGCCCACGATCATGAGGCTGGACCCTCCAGGCCACCGGGTAGTGATTGATGTACTTTTTCTTTCTTTCTTTCTTTTTATATTTTTAGGGATATATGTACAAAACTTATGACACCTTTATCTGTATATTTTGTTCATAGTTTATTTTGTTATGTTTGCTTTTAATTTGTTTGTTGAGTTATGCATGATACACCAAATTGAGAAGGAGTTGTCTCAGACAAGTGTGGGGTCACCGTGCCCCCTCCACTTGTCTCGACCACCGGCGTGTTCACTGTAGCGCTACAACTCCGGAATACGAAATCAAGGATCCGATTGTTCGCAATTATACCTGTGATATTGAGCACCAAGCAGTCTATCGTCCAAAAAGGGGTAACTCTTTCTCCCTTGTTTTGAAATAATTTTTGTACAACGGGGACGTTGTACGGTTTTAAGTGTGGGGTGTGGACGGTCGAAAGAGAAATTTGTTGAGTCATAAATAAAGATTGAGTCAAAGATGCTGATCGGATTTATCGCCAGATTTAATGCCATTACTTTAGCTATCGGTTATGGAATGGGTCTGTCCTTCCATACTTAGTTTTTGTATAAATAGCATGCACGTACCCTAATTAGGGTTAACTTTTGTAAGCTTTTCTATGGCACTCATACAGAATAGTTCACGTCGAATTGTTCTTGAGTTGCATATTAATCATTCGACATCAGTTCTTCATATTGTCTGTTCTTGATCTTGTTTATTTTTACTATTCCACATTATTTGAATCTCGATCCAACTCTTGTGTTTCGACAATTGGTATCAGAGCAGGAGTTTGTGTTATTCACAGATCTGTTTTGATTATCTTTATCGTTTTGATCGTTTTGATCGATTTTGGATATCAGACTTTGATCTTTACGTTAGATTCTTCTTTTGATCTGTTCTTACACTTCTGATTCAAACCATAAACAAGTTTCAATGGCTTTTGACGATTCACATACTCAGTCTTTCAATCTTTCAAGCAGCATTGGATCCACCACCAGGACTCCAATTCTATTTACTCAAGAATATGAGGTCTGGGCGTTGCATTTTGAAGATTATGTTCTTGGCATTGAAGAACATGGAGCAACGATTTGGCAAGCTATTACTGAAGAAACTCATATCCACACGGCCACAAGGAGGGTTATCAAAACCCTAAAAGAATACAACAATCTGCTTGTTACTCACACATACATTCCTCAAGACGAAAAAGATAAACTAATGTGCAACATTAAAGCATTCAGAATTATCAGATTCGCTCTCCAAGCAGACACTCTTCGCCTGGTTAGTTCATGCGAGACGGCTAAAGAGATCTGGGATAGACTTAAAGAATTGTACTCCGGAGATGCTGACCTTGAGCACTCAATTCAGACCACTCTTCTTTCTAATTTCGGATCTTTTGCACAAGGTCCGGAAGAAACTCTAACCCAGACATTCAATCGATACAATCATCTTCTTAGTCGATTATTAAAATACAATCTGGCTCAGACTGTTATGGAGCAAAAGGTTACTTTTCATGATGGTCTTCGTTCCGAATGGAAGGCTATCGTATCAACCATAAAAGCGCATGAACAGTTTAAAACTTACACATTGGCTAAAGTTGTGGGAATCCTCAAGTCCCATGAAAAGGAAGTCATTTCGGAAGCGAAAGCGACTATCGGTCTTGGTTCACTCGCACTGGTTGCTGCTGGGAAGAAATCGGCTGAAATCGATTCCGATTCAGATTTTTCCGACGAAGATCTGACTAGAGAAGACAAAGCATTAATGGTATCAAATCCCAAGAAGTTCTTTTAGAAAAACTTCTCCAAATTCAAAAACCGAAGTCGACAAGGAGGTTTCAATTATGAAAAGTCATCGGAAGAAAGCCAGAAAAAGAAAGGTGATGAGGAGAAGAAAGTCGTTGGCGACTCAGGCTATGATTGCCATTACTGTAAAGGTAAGAACCATTTTGTGAAAGACTGCTTGCTCCGAAAGCAAACTGAGAAGAAGGAGCAGGTAAAGGATGAAGCTTATTATTCAAAGAAGATTGCGGAACTGAAAAAGAATGATGCTTCATCTACCAAAGCAGCCTTTGTGGTAAAGGAGGATAGCGAGTTTGGTGTCATCGAGGTTTGGTCAATGGATTCGGAAGATGAGGAGGTGAGAAATCAAACGCATGGCCGATGTTTGATGGTGAAGGCTGATCATTCCGACAGCAGAGGGTACTCTACCGATGGGTGCCAAACCTCAGCAAACTGTTTTGCTGCGAAACCTGTTTCTGAACAAGTGGAGGAATGTGAGGCTGTGGTCAACAAGGTACGCTCTATCCTTAAATCTTTAAATATTTGCTCTTCTAGTTATGATACTGAATTAGATGATCTTAGATTCACTGTCTCTAGTTTGAGTGATAGCTTAAAAAGAACACGTCTAAGCAATTCTAACCTAAATGATCAATTGAGCAGGGTATAGAATAAGAATGAGGAGAGACGAATGAGAATCGAGACGTTGGACAGTGAGTTAGTTAGAGCACGAGATGATATCATTTATATCAAAAGGGATAATCTAGTTCTTGTCAAACAGAGAAATATTTTTTGTTTAATCGCAAAGCGTCTTTACAATAATATTACTCAATTGCATCTTGACTGTGATATAGGCAGGGGTTTACACAAAATGATTTTGCCCTTTCTTGAGTTGAAAGAGGATGAAATCGATGCAGAATGACACAGACGTGAAACCATTGTTTCATCCGATGAGGTTTCGGAAGCTTATCGTATCGGACTTGATAAAATTGAAAGCTATATTCAGTCCAAAGAACATTAAAATATGGTTAAAGAATATTTTTCAGAAAATGATCATGAGGAAATTAAAACAGCGACCTTAAAGAATTTTCACTCACTATGCTCTAAACTAAATTCTGATAATACTCTCATTAATGAGAATATTTCTGATTTTGATGAGAGTGATATGAGTGAGATATCTGTTGAGGATGAAATTGACTGTTCGGAATTCGTATCCAATTCTACTGAAACTAAGAAAAATCTCATTTCTAAAAATTCAGTTGTTTTTGCGAGAATTGTTGAAAATGAAGGATCACACACTTTAAACGAACATGCCGCTGTTTTCCAAAGATTCAGACAGTACCAAATCAAGTTTTCGTTAAACCAGACCTAAATACAAAAGATGTAACTGAACTTAAAGTCCTAGTTGATAACGATAATTCCGATGTCTGTGATTCCTTCTTTTGGTCGGAACCGATTGACAACTTGGATGAGACCAAAGGTCTTTCCAAAATGACCTCATGGAAGTCTCGTGGTAACTACATTTCTGGATCGTTGAATTGTAAAAATTCTGTCTCTCAAAATGGTTCTTGGGGTACAAAGAATTTGAAATTCAATTCTTCAAACTCTAAGACAAGTACTTTCAAATCTGACTCTAACCACTGCTCAACATCTTGTATTCATAAGTCTCCTGAAGAGCTGATAGCCAAAAGGAAACAAATGAATTCCAGGTACAAAAAGAATTTGAAAGAAAGAAAACAGTTTTGGAGAAACAAAAACGAGTTAAACACAACCCAGAAAGTCAATCCAATTCCATTTCCGAAACTTGAGCATACTCCAAAACCAACACCCAAAGCCTCAGTTTTAAAGAATCTCACTCGTGTTCTCGGTTCAAGTGATTCAAAGGGGAAGGCAAAACTCTATCCTAAAACCACTCAGGATCTCAAAACCAACAAGATTCACCCAACAGTTATTTTTAAACCAAAATTCTCATCTCAGTCAGTTAAACTTTCAAATCCTACTTATCATTCTCGTAGTCAGAAAACCCATTATTATCAAGTTTCCAACACGTTCACTCCAACGAAATCTCATTTTGCTAAAGAACAATGGCAATCCACAAAAATGAAAGTGTTCCGAATTGAAAATAAGAAAAATCAACCATCTGTGAGAAAATCCTTTTGGGTTGAAAGATCATGCATTTTTCCTATCTCTCGTAAATTCTCACATGGGCCCACATTGGTTTGGGTTCCTAAATCTCTCTAACTTGTGCAGGTTCTACGTGACAAACAGTATGATCCGGAATGGTACATTAATAGCGGCTGTTCACGTCACATGACAGGGAGGAAGGAGGAATTACGAGAATATCGCTCGCTAACGAATGGAGGCAAAGTTAGCTATGGAAACAATGCAACCGGAAACATCAAAGGCTATGGCATGATCACAAATGGTGAAATTTCGATACGGAAAGTGGCATATGTTGAAGGACTTTAGCACAACTTAATCAGTGTTTCGCAACTAGTTGTCGGAACAGGTCTTAAAGTTTCATTTGATGAAGATGGATCTGAACTAGTTGAAAAGAAATCCAAGAAGATCATTTTGAAGTCAAAAAGAAAAGGAGAGATGTTTCCTTTGGACATGAGACCCATCCAAGGAAAACCTGCCATCTGCTTACTCACAAAAGCTACGAACGATGATAGTTGGTTATGGCATAGGCGTTTATCTCACATGAGCTTTCGTGATATTAATAAACTGGTACTTGGTGATCTTGTGCGAGGATTACCGCTACTCAAGTACGACAAAGACCGACTATGTGATGCATGTGAGCTGGGAAAACAAAGCCGGAAGAGTCATTCTACAATCATCAACACAAAGATCATCGAACCATTGGAACTTCTGCACATTGATCTTTGTGGTCCGTCTGCCATCGAAAGTGTTGCTCACAACAAATACATTCTGGTTGTGGTAGATGACTTCTCTCGCTTCACATGGGTGCTCTTTCTCAAGCAAAAATCTGAAGCAGCGATCAGCATGATTAACTTCATCAAGCAGATAGAAACTCTTCTCTGAAAGCAAGTTCGGATGGTAAGAAGTGATAACGGCACAGAATTCAAAAATAAAATTCTAGATGATTTTCTTGTCAATAAAGGAATCTCGCATAACTTCTCTGCCCCCTATACTCCTCAACAAAATGGAGTGGTAGAAAGACGAAATCGTTCTCTTTGTGAAGCTGCTCGCACAATGCTCTCGTTTGCGAAACTTCCTCTATACTTCTGGGCCGACGCCATCGCAACTGCATGTTACACTCAGAACCGATCAAACATCAACAAACGATTTAATCTCACTCCCTATGAAATCATCAACAAAAGAAAACCGAATGTGAAATTCTTTCATGTTTTCGGAGCTAAGTGTTTCATTTTTAACTCAAAAGAGAAACGAGTTAAATGGGATGAAAAGGCTGATGAAGGTATTTTTCTGGGATACTCTCTTACCTCAAAGGCCTATCGTGTTCTGAACAAAAGATCTCGGAAGATTGAAGAAACATACTACATCACCTTTGATGATAGATACAATTCAAGAGCAAAGCACTTTACAACAAAGACTGAAGAAATCTTTCCCGAATCAAATTCATCTACAATTCCTCTTATGGATCTATATGAGGAATTCATGAATTTGTTCGATGAACAAGAAAACGCAAAATCAGCAGAAGCAAACGCAAGAGATAACCAACGAGATGAGCTGTTAAAGATTATAGAAAGTACTGTCAGTGAAAACGAAACTTCACACGACAACTCCTCTGATGTTCCGGTTCCGAAAAATGGTCCAACTCCCATTTCTGATGCAACCATCCAGGGGAAGAACCCAGCTCCTATCCAGGGGGAGAGTTCAGCACCCACTCATGGGGAGGGTATGGCTCCTGAATCAGCGTCAACCACTCCTTCGGTTGAACAGGGTCACTCTGATGCAGGAAACGATGCAAACTTCCAGGGGGAGAATGAAATTGAAAACAATGACCTTGACACACAGTCAGAGGTACAATCGGAAGCAGAAGAAATTATTCCAGAAATTAATCCTAAATATGATCCAAATTAACCGCTGGCCACCATCCCCGCTTGTGCCAGACCTCCACGAGGTCGAACTGTTTATACTCCACCAAGATCTTTGGTGGGACAGGCTGCAAGTAGGGATAACTGGTCTGGATTGTAAGGGGACCACCACCATCACTATCCTTGAGCGTCGTCATCTTGACCTCATGCCAATAGTTCCAAACCGCCATGACGACTCCACCATAAGTGCCACCTGCGTATTCACCTTCACACATTTTCACCTCCACCTTGTCACCTCGGTTGTAAGGACGCTGAGCCATTTGATGAACCGTCTGAAGGTACTCTCTCGTGAGTGTGTGCTGTTTCTGCTAACAATCTTTTCCTTTTATAGGCAAACAGGACACCGATTAGGCTTTCCAATAGTGGATATTAAATTACTTTTTGGGAGTAATGATGCAAATCTGTTGCAATTATTACGCGTCATCAAAGCAGAGACGGCTGATTAGCAGCCGATTAGACGTTTCCCACTCTTTTCTCCTGAGCATTTAATGAGTTCTCATGATGACTTTATCTCTCAGCAGTATTTCGCAGTAGCTTTCTCTCTCTTTCGACCTGTCTATCTATCTAATGAATATCTATGATTATTGAAATAAAAACCAATTTCAATATATGATTTCGAAAAGTCTAGTCAAAGATCGCAACTCATTTTCACCATGAGAAGCTGTGAGACTCAAACAACCTCTCTCGACCCTTCTATCAATTCTCCACACTTAATACATTTCCATATAACTATAACCCTTATGAAGGCTTTCAGCATTACCACTGAAAACTGATGGTTATACAAAATCTGTGTTCATGATTTCGGAATTGTTTCTACCACAGTTTCGAATGAAACTGTTGAAAATACGATAACCGATCACCACGAATAAGGGTTTTTAAGCCGATTACTGTGTGACAGATATGTATTTTATCTATAATATGCGGAATAAGTAAGAGTTGCGGAATAAAAAAAACGGTAAATTTAAACTAGACAGTATTTAAATAAACGGAAAGCGGTAAATAAAGTAAAAGTTAGAAGTTAAAGGTTAGATGTAATAAACGCCATTATCAACGATAACGTGTTTTTACAGTAAATAAAAAGGTTAGAAGTTAGAAGTTAGAAATTAGATGTTAGATGTAATAAACGCCATTATCAACGATAACGTGTTTTTAGAATAAATAAAAATGTTAGAAGTTAGAAATTAGATGTCTCGGTTAAATACAGTCCACATGTGTTTTCGTTGTCACGGTTCAATTTTTATGTCTTGGATGTTTGGTACAGTTGATTTATAACAGTTTCAATAAATCAATAATAACACGGATAATTTCAAAGGAACTTATCGATAGCAGATGAATATGACGATTTTCTTTGAAGCTTCGATTCTTGTTCTTTGCTCGGGTTTTCTTGATGTGTCGATTTCTTGTTCTTTTAGATAGGATGAGGTTTTGGTGATATTTGATATCGGGTAAAGGTTTTTTGGAGGTTTGAAGTTTGGTGTCGGGTAGAGGTTGTTTAGAGGTTTGAAGTTTTGGTGTCGGGAGGATATCTTGTTTCTTGCGGTTGTGCGGTTTGATTCTAGTTGCCAAATGCAGAAATTTGAGAGTCTTGAGGTTTCTGGTCGTGGGTTTCTTGGAGAGTATATGAGTGTATAATGCTTGGTTGATTGGGTGTAACAAAACAGCAAGAGAAAGGCTCAATTTATAGTTGCTGAACACACAGCGTTCGCGTCGCGACCAGGTGGTCCGTCGCGTCGCGAAGGGGCGTGTGTCGGGTTGCTTTTGGTCGGCCACTGGTTAGTGCGTTGTGTTGGTAGTCTCGCGATCAAGAAGTTGGTGGTGTCGCGTCCAAGGGCTTCGCGTCGCGACCACCCTTGCCGTCGCGTCGCGAGCGCTGAAGCAATTTGGTCTTCTGTCTTTGCTCTTCTCTTCACGTCGCGACCACTGCTTCTGTCGCGTCGTGATTGCTGTAGCTGGGTGATATTTTGTATTTTGCTCTTTGGTTTGTAGCGTTACTTCCTCAGGTTTGGATGTTTTCTCAAAGTTTCTCGGGTCTTGATTTATTCTAGTTATTTTGATCTTGAATTCATGCAACCTGAAATACTGATAATATTTGTTAAAAAACATTTCGACTTATTTCAGTGATGGTCACATAAAAACATAAAAACATTATTCAACAATTTCCCCCTATGTGATCATTAATGAAATGAGGAGAAAAATGTTTGATTGAAAATTCTTGAAATTTGGATAAGACATTTATAAAACCATATCACTTGTTTTGAAAAAGTGTGACTAGATTTTACTTATGTTTTGAAAAATGTTTGTCAAGAATATTTGTTTCTGAATCAAGGTTTCATGTTCAATTATCAAAAGGTTTTTGTATATGTACTTTCATAATATTCCTTAAGATTTTATAACATTTATAAAGACGACAAGTGATCTTGATAGGTCGATTCAGATGAACTCTCATAGGTATAGCTCACACTTGACTGAGGTGTTTGTTTGTTCTGGGTGCAGAACTGGTGTATAATCACTAAAGATGAGTGATATCTCTCAGTTTGAAGGTGTTGACTTATGCTTAATGTGGATTTATACCTATATACTTTAGTCACTTGGTCTTCATATTAGATAATCAATCACATAAGACTGGTTTCGGCATTACTCAGAGGGTTTCTTCATTCATGCCATTGATGTTCACTCTCTCTCCGTCGGGAAATACATGTAGAGGGTTTTAGAAATATTCATAGTGCATTTTGCAACTAAGGATATTCAATTATGAAGGCTACAGTATCCCGGTAAATCTTCGGTTTTGAGAATCTGTTTGTTTGGAAAATTTTGAGAGATGTCTGTCTTGATGGATTGTTGTTGTAAATCTTTCTTTTCTTTGGTGAACACTTCACCTTTGACTTTATCTTTTCTTGGTTTGTGTGAATACACATTGTGTAAAAGATATCTGATGTGGTTACCAATTTTGATTTGTTGACATCTTTTGTTGGATATGACTTTGCCTTTTGAGATTTTGAGTTTTCTTCTGGTTTTCTTGGATATGACTTTTTCGTTTCTTCAATTGTCAGATTTGTTATGCCAGATGATGAATCTTTTCTTTGAAGTGGCTTGATTGAGGATAGGGATAGGTGATATAATAGACAGTTTGTCTAATATATAAAGAAATGATTGTATCGTCCCTGGTCATTTTGATATCTAAGCAAAAATGAGACTAGCATCACGGTATAAGAGTATATATCCTATAAGTCATAATGAAAACACCTTTGCTCACAGAAATGAAATCCACTTAGCAGTTGAAGACGAGGCACAAATTCTCACATGGGTTTGGTTTTCATCTGAATCTCCTGATCTTATGTCCCTTAATAGATAAAATCGTTATATTTGAAATAAATTCAAAGGGAATAGGAGAATGTACATAACGAAAATTTTGAGATTTGAACCTTCACTTTAATTTAAGAATTAATATAACTGAGAACATTCATCGAGCATAAGTATCTGAAAATTTAGTCAAGAAGATGTTAATCACATGGTTTTATAAGGACTTAAAAAAGATAAAACTTTATCCTAATTTTTGATTTTTGATTATGTGGATGTTTTTGGAAAATTTTGGTTATTTGAATGTTTTTGGAAGATTTTGGTTATTTGAATGAAAGTAAACACTCTTTTGTACAAAATGTAAGAGATTAGGGATGGATGTTATCTGGATTCAACATTCCTAGACGGCCTAGGAAGTATTGAAACTTGGTTTCGTCTAAAGCCTTAGTAAAGACATCGGCAATTTGATCTTCGGTGTTTATGAAGTGCAATTCGATATGACCTTTTTGTATGTTGTCTTTGAGGAAATGATATCGAATGTTGATGTGCTTTGTCATGGAATGGTGCACGGGATTCTGAGAAATGGCAATTGCGCTGGTTGAGTCACAAAATATGGGAATTTGTGATACTTTGTATCCATAGTCACGTAATTGAGTTTGCATCCACATGACTTGTGAACAGCAGCTTGCGGCAGCTACATATTCAGCTTCTGCGGTTGAAGTGGACACGCATGATTGTTTCTTTGAAGTCCAAGTTACCAGTCTGCCTCCTAGAAATTGGCAAGAACCAGATGTGCTTTTCCTGTCTAGTCTGCATCCTCCATAGTCGGAGTCGGTGAAGGCATTAAGCTGAAAATCAGAGTTAGCAGGATACCAAAGGCCAAGAGATGGAGTTCCTTTAAGATATTTAAAAATTCTTTTTACAGCTATAGCATGAGATTCCATAGGATTGGCTTGGTATCTGGCACAGACACATGTAGAAAACATGATGTCGGGTCTGCTGGCTGTGAGGTATAGGAGTGATCCTATCATTCCTCGATATTTCTTTTGATCGACAGGCTTGCCATTTAAGTCTGCATCTAATTTGTAACCAAAGGCCATTGGGGTTTTTGCTGTATTTGATTTGTCAAGAGAAAAACGAGTTAGAAGATTTTTGACATAATTTTCTTGATTGATGAAAATTCCATCTGATGATTGTTTGACTTGAAGTCCAAGAAAAGTAGTCATTTCTCCTATCATGCTCATCTCAAATTTGCTCTTCATTAAATCTGCAAACTTTACACTCAATGATTCATCAGTGGAACCGAAAATAATGTCATCGACATATATTTGAACGATTAACAGATGTTTATTAAAAATTTTACGAAAGAGAGTTTGATCAATTGAACCTCTTTTGAATCCGGATTCTTCTAGAAATGTTGACAATGTTGAATACCAGGCTCGAGGTGCTTGTTTTAAGCCATAAACTGCTTTTTGTAACTTAAAACTGTGATTTGGGAACTGTGGATCTTCAAAACCTGGAGGTTGTTGAATATACACATCACGATCAATTTCTCCATGTAAAAATGCACATTTTACATCCATTTGAAATACTTTGAAGTTCTTGTGAGCTGCATATGCTAGAAAGATACGAATGGCTTCGAGTCTTGCAACTGGAGCATAAGTTTCATCGTAGTCGATTCCTTCTTGTTGTGAATAGCCCTTGACGACAAGTCTTGCTTTGTTTCTACAGACTATGCCTTGATCATCAGTTTTGTTTCTGAAAACCCATCTTGAACCTACTACAGTAACATCGGGAGGAGTAGGAACAAGATCCCATACTTGGTTTCTTTCGAATTCAGCTAGTTCTTCTTGCATGGCTTTGACCCAGTCTGGATCTTTGAGAGCTGAATGGATGGTTTTGGGTTCGGTCATGGATAAGAATGCTCCGTATAAACATTCATTTGAGGTAGCGGCTCTTGTTTGAATACCAGAATTGGGATCTCCTATGATTTGGTTTGCAGGATGATTCCTGGTCCATTTGTTTAGGCGAGTTTTTTCAGGTATTTCGATTGATGTTTCTATGTCCCATTGTTCTTCTTGGTCAGGTGATTCTGTTGGGAATAGATTTTGGTTGTTGTCAGATATGTCTTTTTGGATTATAGGGTGAGAATGGGGTAATGAAGGTTCCCCCATAGATGATGCACTGGGATCATTTTGAACAGGTGGATTGGGAGTGTTCAAAGAGGGATTTGGTGTTGGTAATTCCCCCTCGACTTGATCTGTATCTACCAATTGTTGAAAATACGATAACCGATCACCACGAATAAGGGTTTTTAAGCCGATTACTGTGTGACAGATATGTATTTTATCTATAATATGCGGAATAAGTAAGAGTTGCGGAATAAAAAAAACGGTAAATTTAAACTAGACAATATTTAAATAAACGGAAAGCGGTAAATAAAGTAAAAGTTAGAAGTTAAAGGTTAGATGTAATAAACGCCATTATCAACGATAACGTGTTTTTACAGTAAATAAAAAGGTTAGAAGTTAGAAGTTAGAAATTAGATGTTAGATGTAATAAACGCCATTATCAACGATAACGTGTTTTTACAATAAATAAAAATGTTAGAAGTTAGAAATTAGATGTCTCGGTTAAATACAGTCCACATGTGTTTTCGTTGTCACGGTTCAATTTTTATGTCTTGGATGTTTGGTACAGTTGATTTATAACAGTTTCAATAAATCAATAATAACACGGATAATTTCAAAGGAACTTATCGATAGCAGATGAATATGACGATTTTCTTTGAAGCTTCGATTCTTGTTCTTTGCTCGGGTTTTCTTGATGTGTCGATTTCTTGTTCTTTTAGATAGGATGAGGTTTTGGTGATATTTGATATCGGGTAAAGGTTGTTTGGAGGTTTGAAGTTTGGTGTCGGGTAGAGGTTGTTTAGAGGTTTGAAGTTTTGGTGTCGGGAGGATATCTTGTTTCTTGCGGTTGTGCGGTTTGATTCTAGTTGCCAAATGCAGAAATTTGAGAGTCTTGAGGTTTCTGGTCGTGGGTTTCTTGGAGAGTATATGAGTGTATAATGCTTGGTTGATTGGGTGTAACAAAACAGCAAGAGAAAGGCTCAATTTATAGTTGCTGAACACACAGCGTTCGCGTCGCGACCAGGTGGTCCGTCGCGTCGCGAAGGGGCGTGTGTCGGGTTGCTTTTGGTCGGCCACTGGTTAGTGCGTTGTGTTGGTAGTCTCGCGATCAAGAAGTTGGTGGTGTCGCGTCCAAGGGCTTCGCGTCGCGACCACCCTTGCCGTCGCGTCGCGAGCGCTGAAGCAATTTGGTCTTCTGTCTTTGCTCTTCTCTTCACGTCGCGACCACTGCTTCTGTCGCGTCGTGATTGCTGTAGCTGGGTGATATTTTGTATTTTGCTCTTTGGTTTGTAGCGTTACTTCCTCAGGTTTGGATGTTTTCTCAAAGTTTCTCGGGTCTTGATTTATTCTAGTTTTTTTGATCTTGAATTCATGCAACCTGAAATACTGATAATATTTGTTAAAAAACATTTCGACTTATTTCAGTGATGGTCACATAAAAACATAAAAACATTATTCAACAGAAACCCAAAAATCCGAACACGCTAAGGAATTGACGAAAACTTCAAAGGAAATCTCAATCTTTTATTTTTGCGTGATCTTTATGAAATTTACTCCACCAAAGTAATTTCTATCCAAAGAGATATAGTTTTTCATTTTTTTTTGAGATTTCAAAATATTTCCCAAGTCAGTCAAATTCTCCTTACCCTCACTTGTTTTCATGACTACTCTCGTCAAACAAGTCCTTTCTTCCAATTTCGGACATTTCTCACGTTTTCGGAATTCGAAAGAAAGTTAACCCCACCTCATAAAGCTAAAATCTTAAAAGAAACCTTTCAATGATTCTTATCAATCAATTGATCGTAATTCAACGGGATACCACAAAATCACTTCCGAATCTCTCATGATTCCGAAGGAAGAGATCATTGCCCGGGGTCAATCAGTTTTATGTCATTCCGACATCACACATTACCAAACAAATTTTGATTTTCTTCTTTATCTTTGACACACTCTTGCATGAAAATCATTATTGATTTTTCTAACTCTGGTTGATTTTATGATAAGGATTCAGAATGATGACCTGGAATTTTTTTTACTCATCAAATTTTTGAAATTTTGGATGAGGTAATCAAGACGTGGCCGTTACAACGTCATCTCCACAGCAGCTACTTTCTCGCTTTTCACACGCCTGCAATGCGACTTTTGGGGGCCACTCATGATGATTCAGCGTGATTCTTGGGAAACGGAATCGACTGAAGCGGGATTTCCTTTTCCAAACAATCTCCAAAGGATATTTAAAGGATTTCTTGGCTTACTCTCTTTCTTCTACACTCTTCATCTCTCACGCAAGAACTCTCCATCTTCAAAGCCCTCTTTTTCTCGCGAAGTCTCAAGAACTCTCAAATGGCTGGTTCATCTTCTGCAAACGACAATACATCCTCCTCTCTTATGCTGAAGATCAAACAAAATCAGAATATGATTATCGATCTTAACTCTTCCAAGTATAATGAAGCTCTTCAACCGATGATCGAGTGTCTCAAATATTCTAGAATCTGCAAAGCCCTAACTGCTTCAGAGGAGATTCCAATCGTGTATCTCTCCTCTGCGTACTCTCAGCATTCTACAACAAGGCTGATGATGTTGTTACTTTTGAGGTAGGATCTATCAAGACACGCATTTCCAAGTCCCGTTTTAGAAAATTGCTAGGGTTTACTGATCAAAATGATATTGTCGATCCTGATTCCCTTCCGCCTGCTACTCTTCCACGCTTTTTCTACCAACTAGGCTACAAAGGCGACATAACGCAACTTTCCAAGTTCACAAAGAAGAGTCTACCACCTCTATGGAACTTTCTTTTCACCATCTTGTTCAAAAGCTTCTCTGAACGACCAACAGGCACAGACAGTGCAAGTAAGCTCTTTTGCTCTATCTTTTATGGACTCTATTATGATATCAATCTTGATTACGGGTCTATTCTCTGGAGCCAATTTGTCGAGAGTGTCAACTACAAGAACCGTCACTCTGAAATCTCTTGTGCTCGATTTTGGTCCATTGTGGTGAAACGGGCAATTGAGCAAAATCATATCCATGTCATGACTGATTCTGTGTTAGCGATTATTCCGACGCTGTCAACCACTCAGTTTGCAACCACAAAATCGGAGGATTTCGATTTCATTGGATCCATTCCGATCACGATGTTGGACAGAGTTCCGAAAGACGTTCAATGTATCGCTGAGTACAGACTGCTATCTCTATCGGGAGTTCGTAATGTTGACCAAACACATCAAGACGCTTTTGATAGACTTGAAACTCCAAAGAAAATGGTTAAACGAAAAGGTAAAGGTGCAGCGTCCGACACCGAAAAACAGCCCAAACGTCCAAGGAGGCTTCGGAAACTTGTCCAGTCTTTTGATTCGGACAACGACCTCTCTGATACTCAACCTATTCCGAATTCCCCACACGATGTTCCGATTACAGAAAATCTTGAAGGTATACCCACTGCCAAGCCTTCTCATCCTCCACGATCGCCACCTCATGACCCCACACCAAAAACCACTCCTCATTCTAGCCCACAATCAATTCCTGAACGCTCAACCCTCCGAACCACAATCACTCAAAAGTCTCCATCCGTATCACCCAAACAAACTACCATTCTAGATTCGCCTCATGTCAACCCTCCTTCAGATGATGATGAAGAGGAAGATATTCTGGTTAATGATGACCAGGATGATCTTTCAGACTTCCTTGAATCTCCATCCACTGTTAAACTCAAGACCCACAGTTCTTCTGTTCCGATGGCGTTTGATCAGCTCCAGGAAATCTCCGAGAAACTGGATTTACTTCTTCAATCCAAGGCGAATCCCTCTGTCTCCGACTGGAAATCCCAGTTGAATGCTCACAAGGACTCGATGGACACTTTAATCACCGAAAATGTAAAACTCATGCGTGAATTCTCCTCCCTCATAGAGAAATCTGAAACTCAAATGCAAAATTCTGCCACCTCTATTGGGAGGTTCGAAAAAGATGTTCTCAAATTTACTCAAGACTTTCGAGACTCTCATGTCAGGAACAATGAGAAGATGCAACTAGTCATCTCCAACTTTGGGAGCATTTTGAAGAAAGAAATAGAGGAGCTTTCCACCTTACGTTCGGAGTTGAAGACAGAATATTCCGAATGGGTATCCTCTATGGATACAAAGTTTGACCAACTGAAAACGGATTTGGCCACGGAAAATTCTTTGATGGATACATTAGCAGCCAAAGAAACCAAAATCCAGGTTCTCAAGTCGGATATCTGACACAAGTCTGCCATTCTCACCTCGGCTGTCTCACAAAACAAAGCTGTTCGAAACGGTGTATCTGAAATCGACTCTTTCCTTCATCGAATTGTTGAAGACACTGATCTAATTCTCACTCCTCAGGTGCGCAGACATCTAACCCTTAAGCTTCATCCTGTCTTCAATCTTCTAGCCGCATTAAAGGGTGTTTCGGAAGGTGTTGCCTCTCCAAAACAAGGGGGAGAAGATATCAATGAAGAAAGTACGTTCAATCAGGACACTCCGACTAAAGACAAACCGATCAAAACCTCATTTTCTACTATCGGAAAAGACAATGAAAAAGGGGCTACACATGCCACTCAGAACCCCGATTCTGATTCGTTCAAAAGGATGAATGCTGAAGGAGATGTTGGTCCATCTTCTACAAATCCATCAAAAAGAAAAGGCAAGGAGATATTGGAAGAATAAGTCTCTGATCAGGATGCTGCCAAATCAACTAGGGATAAGGAAATTGATGAAATCCTCAACCTCACTCGCAAACTTGATGCTGAGGAAGCCGCCAAAAGAGAGGCTGAATTACTCTTGAAAACTCAGACGTCAATATTTCCTCCCTGACACTATAAAAGGATGACATTGGAAGCAATTATTGAGCCTGTGGAGAACTGGCTCCAACCAGTTACCTCGTATAACACAAGCAATGACGTAAACTCTCAGCTTGACTTTCCGATGACGGCGAAAGCACTTCTGTTCCGAGGGTTTGAGGAACTCAACGACACTCGTCTTTCTAATTCGGAAGTGAATGATTTGTTGTTCACCTTTTATTTGAAAAACGCGCTTCCTCAACATTTAACCTGGAGTTTGAAGAAGATTGTACGACTAACTCCCCGTCTTCCTGAGGTTATTGTTCCATTCAAAAACGCAAGATTTTTGGCATTCAGAGGCGATGATAAAGAGAAGATGGAATTTTCTCTTGCTGATCTACCATTTTTGAAACCATTCGACCGGATATCTCTGTTCAACATCTTGTCGAGAGAACAAAAGTATCATCCCCTTTTTGATCATCTCAAAAGAATGATTGGATACTATATTCTTGAAGTTGCGAAGTTGGATGTTGAAGTTGCTGGTGTTCTGGACAAGATTCCTTTGACTGTAAGACGCCCTCCTCCCAAAAATCTCAGTAAGCGTAAAATCGGTAAAATTGTCAACTCAAATTAGAGTGTGGCATACAACTCAAAGGAAGGGCTTGAGAACATTAAAAGGATATTCTATCTTTCGGACAAACATCTTCATAGAACTCCAGTGTCGGAACACATTCTTCACATCACCAACAAACCCCAATCCAACACCGCTGATGATAAAACATGTATCAACAACATATTGAGATGGTACATAAAATTTCGAAAGAGGATCCTGGCCATGATTCCGAGAGTGTTTGATAGTCAAGCTAATGAAGTCAAACCTGAAGAATGAAGACATGTCGCATTTTTTACTCAAAGGGGGAGATTGTTGAGTCATAAATAAAGATTGAGTCAAAGATGCTGATCGGATTTTTCGCCAGATTTAATGCCATTATTTTAGCTATCGGTTATGGAATGGGTCTGTCCTTCCATACTTAGTTTTTGTATAAATAGCATGCACGTACCCTAATTAGGGTTAACTTTTGTAAGCTTTTCTACGGCACTCATACAGAATAGTTCACATCGAATTGTTCTTGAGTTGCATATTAATCATTCGACATCAGTTCTTTATATTGTCTGTTCTTGATCTTGTTTATTTTACTATTCCGCATTATTTGAATCTCGATCCAACTCTTGTGTTTCAACAAAAAATTTTAAAATTTTTGCCGAAATGATCAATTTTTCAATTTTTAGCAATATTTTTCAAAATTTTTAATAAATTGCAATTTTGAATTGAATGGTTTGTGATTTTGATAGCACTAGTATTTTTCAAGAAATACTGTTTATTTGTGATATGCTATTAGTTGGTCAAATAAGTTGAGTTTTACGAGTTTAGAAGATTGAGCTGTTTTAGGATTGGAGTTTAGGAAGGAAAAGTCAATCTGTGGCCTTTGTTGTTCGAGCCGGTAAGTCTAAAATGGGTGGGATTTATACACCTTACCACCTAAGATCGTCTGGTCTGGGATGGTATTTCTGAAAGCTCGTTACACGGACAACATCGAAAGTCATGGACAATTCCTTAATGGCCTTTAGAATCTGAATGAGTAAGTACACTTCATTGTGGACAGAAAGTTTGTAATCAAGGGTTCTCTAGAAAGCTATGAATTCCAAAGAACAATTCAATTATGTTTTCACGAACTATTCCACTCTAACTCAAAGAGCAATAAACTTTGAAACTGAACACAGTCAAAAATTATTTTATTCTTTATTATAATTTGTTAAAAACTCTCTTGCTTGGGGACAAGCAAGGCACAAGTGTGGGGTGTTTGACAACGCCTAGTGATATCAACTATTTTAACCGTTGTTGAGCCCTGTTCTTGATAAAATTATATCAAATATGTCTGGGTATTCTCACTTTTCGTGCCAGGACTTGTTTGGAGAAAAAGAATGGAAACAGGGACTAAAAGCATGCAAAAGGAAGAAGTTTGGAAAAGAATGAAAAATCAAGGAAACTCGTACGCGCGCCGCGGATATATGATATGCGCGACGCGGGCTTAAGGCGGTGGAACACATTCAAATGCCGAAGAAACGGGAAAGATTAGAACGCGCGCCGCGGATTCTTCATCTGCGCGGCGCGGCTGCGGGAAATTTGCAAATATAAATAGATGCAATTTCAGCCGAAAACCCTAGCAAAGACCGGTTGTAAAATCGACCTTGAAGCTCTTTGACTCCAAGAATTTGTTTCAGCAACATCTCAATTGGTATTTTCATGTTTTGGATTTTATTTGTAATTAATTAGTTTGGATTAAGCTTTGTTTTGTATCTTTGGGAGTGACAACCATTGATATTAAGCTTTGGCTTCTGTTTTAGTTTCAATTAGTTACTGTTTTGATGTTTGGATTCGGATTTGATGAATGAAAATCATTTGGTTACATTTAATATTGGTATTTCGGTGTTTTGGATGTTTGTTTGTGTTTTTGGATGTTTGAATTGTGTTTGGATATTGCTTTGACCTTGTTGGAACTGTTTTCCCTTGCTGAAATCAGTAGCTAATTAGGTTAGTTTTTAGGTATTAAACCTTGACTAGTAACTGTTCAGTAGAACTTTAGTTAGTGGCTAGTTTATGTTTTGCTTGGTTTTGCTTAGTGTGGATGCCTTTGATTGCTTCTGATTCAGAGATGCACTTCTGATTTCAGAAAGTGACTAGGTTCATTTGAGCTTAGCTTAGCTTGGTTTGAGTTTGTTTGATCATTGCTTTAGGTTGTTAGTAATTAAGAAGATATAAACTGATTCCTCCGACTGTAGCGTGACACTACTAGTTGGTAATTTGTCATTTAGTCTAACCACGAAGCTCCTGCGGATCGACCCTGACTACCAATGTGCTAGTGTGTGTTAGGTAATTCTCTTATTTTTGACCGTACGACGACCTAGGCGTGTCAGAGTGCAGTCTCCGGGACTTTGGGAGGCACACTGAGATATATACGGAGGAGGACCTTCCGAGCCGCCACTTCACGCCATTTCTTTGGGCTACAATGTCCAATGTATAGTTCGAGGCGGGGTCGGCCAGGGAGAGCCAGATCCGCAACCCGCTTCACCAACTCATGCACCGCATCATCTCCACTTTTGTTATGCAGAAGCAAGGAGGTGAGAAGATTTCTGGCGAGGATATGACATTCATGTGGGTGCTCCTCGATCCCACCAGATTCCTGCATCTACCCTATCCCTTGGCAGTTTCCCTATCCACCCGAGCAGCAGGTGCATACAGCAGCAGCCCCTTGGCCGGCGGGCACTACATCACCGGATTTGCCCGATCATACGGTTTGCTGACTGCTAGGACCATAGCGACATTGACGGCGGTACCGCCTATACGTACATCAGTCCAGTTCTTGGAGAACATGGGCCTGATCCATCAGCTACAGGCGGGGGCGATATTTGAGGGTGGCGATAGAGCCGCCACGAGCACCTCGACCAGCCCATGAGGAGGGACCAGCGAGACGACGCCAGAGAGTTGCCGCACCACCAGTTGCATCTGCACAGCCACATCAGTCGGAGGAGATGACAGCTATCCAACGACTAGAGAACAGGGTTGCTGGTATTGAGGACCAGCTGGCATGGATTGGAGAGGTACTTCTGGAGATGGCTTCCCAGTAGGGACGACGCCCCCGACCCTTCCCGACCCGAGCACATGATCACGAGGCAGGTCCTTCCAGGCCACCCAGAGACGATTGATGTATTTTTCTTTTCTTTTTGGGATATATGTACCTAAACCTATGACACTCTTTTATCTTTGTTTGTTTATGTTTTATATTTTAGTTTGTTTGTTCTATTTTGCATTTAATATTTTTGTAAGTGATGCATGTAATACTTGAATGGAGAGTCTATGGAGGACTTGTTTCAGGCAAGTGTGGGGTCACCATGCCCCTTCCACTTGCCTTGATAACCTGCATGTTTTACTGTTGCGCTAAAACTCCTGGAATTTGAAGCGAGAATTGTTCGTGCTTTTGTACCTGTGACAATCAAGTACCATCAAGCAGTCAACCGTCTAAGGGGTAACTCTTTCTCCCTAGTTTTGAAATTATTTTGTACAACGGGGACGTTGTACGGTTTTAAGTGTGTGGTGTGGACTGTCGAAACAATTTATTTTTTTGAAATTTTTGCGGGAAATGACCAATTTTAAAAATTTTTAGCAACTTTTTCAAAAATTTTAATAGATTGTAATTTTGAAACGAATAATTTGTGAATGTTACAGCATTGGTATTCTTCAAGAAATACTATGTAGTTGTTATCATGCTATTGGTTTAGTCAAATAAGTTGAGTTTTAAGAGTTAGAATATTGGAGTATTTTAGGATTGGAATTTAGGAAGGGACTGTCTATCAGTGGTCTTTGTTGTTCGAGCCGGTAAGTCTAAAATGGGTGGGACTTATGCACCTTGCCACCTAAGATCGTCTGGTCTGGGATGGTATTTCTGAAAGCTTGCTAATGGACAACATCGAAAGCCATGAATAGTCTTTTATGGCTTTTGGAATCTGAATGAGTATGTACACCTCACTGTGGACAGAAAATTTGTAATCAAGGGTTCTTTAGAAAGTCATGGATTCCAAAGAATATTCTGGTTATGTTTTCATAAACTATTTCAATCTAACTCCTGAGGCAATAAGCTTTGAAATTGAACACATTAAAAAATTGTTTGAGTCTTAGTTAAAATCTGTTAAAAACTCTCTTGCTTGGGGACAAGCAAGGCACAAGTGTGGGGTGTTTGACAAAGCCTACTAATATCAAGTATTTTAGTCGTTGTTGAGCCCTATTCTTGATGATTTTATATCACATATGCTTTGGTATTCTCACTTTTTGTGTCAGTGTTTGTTTGGAAAGAAAAGTTACAAACAGGGGTTAAATGCGTACAAAATGGAAGAAGTTTGGAGATAAAGACAAAAACAATCGCCTGAACACGCGCACCGCGGGGAAGCATGTAGGCGCGCCGCGCTGAGTCAACAATAAGGCGGTGGGAAGAATTCAAATGACGAAAAAACGGGGATAACCCTACACGCGCGCCGCAGATATGAGCCTTGAGCTATGCGGTCACTTATTTTCCACAACTATAAATACAGGCCATTAGGTCGAAATCAGCAGGCAAGGAACGACCCATAAGGTAGACTTAAGGCTTCTTTGACTCCAAGTTTCGAATTTTCAGTCACCATTCGTGGTATTTATGTTTCATCACTTAATTTCATATTAGTTTAGTTGTTTTAGTAGTTTAGCTTGGTGTTTTTGGGTGTGACAACCATTAGCATTAGGTTAAAACTTCTGATTTTCATTGTTTACTGTTTTGGATACTTTGGTTCTGAGTTTATAAAAGTTAATCATCCGGTTAATGTTGGTTTGCTCGTTTTACCTTTATTTTATGCTTTATTGCTTTGGATGTGTTTAGATTGTCCTTGTTGTTTCTGTTTCTGAATTATACTTTCTGATTTCAGTAAACAACTTTGGTTTAGGAATTGATTTGGTTTGGTTTGGTTAATGCTAGATTTAGTTTTTGGACTTTATTTGGATTTTGGATTTTGGATTTTTGAATTGTTTTTGGGAAAGTATAGAGACTAGTCCCTCTGGTTGTAGCGTGACACTGCAACTGGTAATCTATCACCTATCTTGACCACGAAACTCCTGTGGATGAACCCTGACTTCCACTGTAATAGTAAGAGTGAGGTTTTTACTATTTTTGACCGCACGACGACCTAGGCGTGTCAACAACCTTACAAACCGATCAACAAAAATTCCGAGCAACAAAGCAACCGATCACCTAACCGAGTAACCACAATATAACCTAAAGCACCGAAAAACCAAATTGGGCCAACCGAACCACAGCTAAACGGACCGAAAAACTCAATCAAACCCTAAAGCAAATCCGACACCACAGTGACACAGCCGAACAACAATTAAAACCCTAATCAGCTCAAGCCGCCGCCGAGACACCCAAGGAAACCCTACACCGCCGCCGAATAACCTCCAATATCTTTACTGAACAACCCAAAAAACGCACAAATAGTTCCGAAAACCCACTTTTTGGATCAAAAACGATTTTTTGAGTGAAAATTGCTTGAAGATCTTCGATAATCACAAAGAACCCAAGCTCATAAACACCAAAAACAGTAAAAAAATTCGACCAAAAACGAATCATACTCTCAAAAACTTCAAAAATCTCCAAGAACAATAAGAATATTCATATCAAAACAAGCTCTGATACCAATTGTAGATCCACAATACTCTCTAGATCACAATGATATCAATCCAAACACAAGAACACAAGGAGATTAATCTTCAATGCACACTATATTTAATAGTCTAGTACATAAAATTGTGATTGCTTGAGTGAACAATGAACTTTCTCTCTCTAACTTAGCACTCTTCCCAAGGCAATCAACCCTCATAATGGCGTCTCATAGAGCCTTAAATACCCTAAGCCTAAAACCCTAGCAACCTAGGCCCATGGACCGAGAAACAAGCCGAACAAGGGTTGTCGACCACAAGGACCAAACCGAACAACCAAGGGTTGTTCGGTTGTCACCGATTTACTCAATAAAGCCTATAACTATTATATTTTACATTTTTAATCCCAATAAATAAAATATTAAACCAACTAAACTAATTCCTAATAACCTTCTCAAATAATTAGAGTGACAAAGCCTCCATCCATGTTCCTAGCAAACCGACCTCATCCATGGTCTCTTTATCAGCAATAATTTCGACTGGTGATGCTAAAATAGCTTTACCTTCTCAAAAATTAGAGTGACAAAGCCTCCATCCTAATCTTTTTCTTAGTCCAATACTCTAACGGATTCTGCAAGAAAAAATCTATATTCAAAACTGTTTTGAGATCATCTGAGTCTTTAAAACTCACTAAACTTGCACCATTTGATTTCAAACGAACGAAATCTAATTGTTAATGAATGTTAAAATTCAAAATATCTTTGCCCATCCATATCACCTCAACAATAACCAAACAAAAATAAGGTTTTTCAGACTTACAAATTTAGAAAACAATTTAGAAAAAAAAAGCTAAGTTGCATTGTAGTAATATGTAACCACCAAAAGTAGAAGCTATATAGGCAGTTGCTGATGCAATTACCCTTAGGATAGCTACTAGGACCGTTACTGAGGAGAAAACTAGTAGACCAACTCTTAAGAGACACAAATATGATAGGAATCATCATAAAAACAATTCAGATCCCTTTAAGAAGACCATACCCATCAGTTTCAATCAACCAATTAAAAGTACTGTCCCGGTAACATCTATCCAAAAGTATGCCACATATCAGAAAATATTATACGTGACACGGATCATGCCACTAACGAAGGACATGGTTACTTTGTTCGCACCAAAAACTATCCAAACATCTAAGCCCTCAGAAAAATTCAAATACCGGATAAATGAAAAGTTGCAACTGCATAATCACACAATCAGAACACTAAAGAAACCAATCACAAAGATATTACGTCTTTCCAGTCATATGATGAGAGTAGGCATTGTCGATGTACCATTCCTTATGGTACTACTCCTCGCCTATTACCTGAAATTAGCTAGACAATTCAGGTACCCAAATCTGCCTGGGTCTAGGGGTAAGCTGTGGCATTTTCAATCCAATTTTATACGTAGATATCTTTTTTTGTTCTAGAACAGGAGCATTCTTCCAAAATGGGTACAAACTTTTGAGGTGAGTTTAATTTAGACTTTGATATCCATTTCAAAATCATCTTTTTGAATGAGATCAATTTCTCAGATTTAGATTTAGATTCATTTCCAAGTTTGGATTTTATTTTGTTCAGTTTTAAGTCATTCCCGACCCATTGTTTTTTCTTGACAAAAGAATTTCCAAATGAAAAACTACAGTGAGTAGAAATACTCAAGCAATCCTCATAAGCAAGTTTGAAATTGTCAATTGAAAGAATTTTGTCTTCGAATAGTTCTAAATTCTTGTCCAACCAAGCATGAAATGTATCAACAAGATTGTCTCCTTTAGAAAATGTTTTCTTTGTAGGTTTAGAATATTTCAAATTTGGAAAATTTGGTTGATAAGGTACAAATTTAGATTTTAAATTTTGTGATTGAGTACCATTGACATTCTTTTTTGTCTAAATATGAACTTGTTTTTGATTGTTTTGAGTTGTGAAGTTTACCCTTGAGAATTTTTGAGATCGATAACATTTTCTTCTTTTGTTATCATAGAAATTTATTTTCTTTTGAAAGTTTTTCCTTTTGTAAAATTGAGGAATGTACGAAGAATTTCTTGTCTTGTACCATGAGTGTGAGTTTTTCATTCCATACATTTCTAATTTCCTTGTGTTAATTTTCACTTCGAGATGTCAATTGGGATAGTTATCTAACATCTAACCCAAAGAGAAAAATCCTTCAGGGGTTACTGTTTCATTATCCTTTTTGATCATGCAAGTTAAATCATTATCCTTGTTTAAAGAAACACCACTTTTGACAAACACAACATTTTTTTAAATGTGCAACCTTTGGATATGTACATGCGATATGAACCAGACATTTTTACTACCTGTAGACAATTTTCGAAATTTATCTGAGATATATGTGACTTGAAATTGTTAGTCATTTTCAATAGGATTTTTCAAAACAATTGTGATTGAATCTTTTTATTTAGCTAAATTTAGAACAATGCTTTGAAAATAAGAAGATCCACAACTTTGAAATTCTGATTTTGAGATTTCACATTTGTTCGACCTGGAATCTAAATTCTATTTAGATTATGAAGTTGATTTTGAAGAATACTTTAGAATAGACAAACTCGTACAATCAACTTCTTCAAGATCAGATTCAGAATCAGACTTATCCACACAACCTGTAGTTTGATCATCACTATTTATAAAAATTTTAAGAGTTTCTAATTTCATGCAAGGAATTGTAGTAGATAACAATTTCAGCAGATCATCAGATTTACGATATTTTTGAACTTGAACTAAACCATGTGTGTACGTTTTGTTTAAAATTTTACCAGATGAAACATTTGATCCGCCCTGAAAGGAAATATCATCAACATCCTTCAGATCAATTTCAATGAATAGTAACAATTTTATATGTTGTTCATTGGTCACATTTGAAGAATGATAGATCCTAGTAATGTGTGACTATAGACGCTTCATAGTTTCACAGAAAATATGTATTTGTTTCAAAAGTATATCATTTATATTCGGAAACTACTCTCCATACTATTCTAAGATGTTTATCCTTAGTTTATTTTTCTCAATCACCCCTCTCATGCCATCTAACTTATTCCTCAAATGTGTAATCTCATCATGGGCATCTCTAGCTTCACTATTTGTACAAATAAAAAGTTTATTCATTCGGGAACAATCAGAAGTCCTTCATATAAGAGAAGTTGAGATACCTACTTTGGAATTGTCTTGCGAGCATTAAAATAAGCTTTAGAACCCATCGCCATTAAACAAAATTACGAACCGTCACCCAAGTCCTTCCTCTAAGCTTCATTATCATCACTATCATCACTCCAAGTATCCACTCTACAATCAGCAACGAATATAACCCCATGAGTGGGTTTCCTTATCTCTTCATCATCCGAACCAGATACCACACTTGATAAGTTCCATCACTCTCATTGTATCCCAAAGCAATGAGAGATATGTTGTTCGTCTTAGCCTTAAGTTCTTCCAAATTCTTTGTATAGTATGCTTCGACTTGTTGGATTAAGGTGTCTAAGCCATAACTATAATTAATAAATATGTTTGAATTAATAGCAGCACAGTCCTTTTGGGTTGCCCTCATAACCTGGCAGAGGACAAGATTGCATATAGAGAGAAAGATTGATATAGTATGGAAATAATATATTAATTAGAACAGATGAATAAATGATTTATTAATATATTATAAGAATAATACATTAATTAGGAATCATATTATTTGATTAATGATTGATCAGAAATTAATTAAAATTAATTTTGGGATTAATTGGATTAATTAAAAGTGCAGCGGCTGAATTGTAATTGTTTAATAGTTGAGCAATGGACAACCTGGAAACCCTAATGGGTTGGACAAAATCCAAGGCTTGGAGCCTTGTGGATTTGGCAGCCCATGGTGGTTTATATGGCAGTGTTAAGCAGATCCCTTTATCTGATAAAAGCCTTATCAGATCAGGATCTTAAATAAGGTAGTTATACTCCTTATTGCTTATCACCTGGGAGCTATAAATAGAGGCCTTTGGAACCCCATTATTCATGCCAAATTGAGGAGTTCCTCCTCATTCTCTCTTGCTCTCTTCCTTGCCAAGTTCTTGGGCGTGAGCCATTAAAGGCACGACACTTGTGGTGCTTGCTTCCAAGAGATCTAAGGATTAAAAGGTTAGTTTTTCATATGAAATTTATTTTGGTTCTTATATTGTTCATAGTTGTAGGTTCAATAGATGAAAACATAGATCCTTTAGGGTTCATGTGAACTTAAGTGATTTTGTTCATAGTTTGCTTATAACCCAACAGTGGTATCAGAGCTAGATTTGTTTTCTGTTGAACTGTTATAATAATTGAATTGTTAAAAAGTTTTTATGGAATTAATCCCTTGGTCTCAAGGGTTTCAAAATCTTGTGGCTAGGGTTTTGAAACCCTAGCCCCCACCCTTTATCTCGAAAATAAGGAGGTGTAAATTAGGGTTTCCCTATTTTGGTAACTATAATCCCTTATTACATGGAAACTCTTGACCCTTTATTTTAGAAAACTTGGTGGGCAAGATTAGGATTAAATTAAATTGTTTAATTAATTAATCCTCATATGATTTAATTAATTTAATTAACATTTAATTGTGGCTAGGGTTTTCGAAAAATTTAAAAAATACAAAACCTAAATATTTTAATTGTTTAAAATACACCTTATACATATTATTATTAAATGTTAATACCTATATGTATAAGACTAAGTCAGTCAAATCGCTAGTATGCCTCATTTAGAAAACTGGTCTATAAGGGGGGTATAAGGAAACTGCCTATATAAAATGGCGGTTGAATGGGTGTCCACTCTCACACACCGCTCCCTTGATCAGTGGACTGTCGTTAGCAGAACGGGTTTGATGGGACAAAACTAATCTCATTAAAAGTATAATGCTATTAGTGACAAAGTACTAGAACATTCATTTATAACCATACTCTAGCTACTTAGGAAAATGTGAAAAGTTTGCTAATCCATGAAGTCACACATTGCACTTTGTGGGTCGTTAGTGGATCTTGGGTTGTTAACCGACACACTAATTAGGATCCATAAAGAGTGGTGATGGGTATCTTGTGTTCTTGTAATTGTTGATGGAGCTGTGTGGTTAACCGGCACATCAATGTGAGATGATAAGTAACATTGAGGTTACCAAGTAACTTGCATGGGTATTTCACATCTTGTTTGTGATCCTCGGCATCCTAGTCACAAACAGAAGAGCATAATCCGAGATTAAGCATGCCATTGACCCTGGTCAATGAATCTCACAGATCTAGGAATTTTATTAAACTGAAATTGATAAAAGTATATCTACCTTGATGACCATTATGTTATGATTACGGCATCCCTATTCACACCATAATTGGGGCATTTTGGGTCCTAGCCTTGTTAAATATTTATTGGGTAATTATTTATAAGGACAAAAGTTAAACTAATAAATTTTGATTTTATAGATGTCTGGAGATAGTGTCAACTCTCCTCCTCCTCCTCCTACACCCATTCCTGAGAGCTTCAGGAAATTCTTACTGAATATGAATAAACTGACTGGACTAAACTACGTGGATTGGATCCGCTAATGGATATTGGTTATGAGATACGTAGATAAGGAATACATCATCAACTTCCCACTTCCCTCCCTAACTAAGCATGGAGTCACTCAACAGTTGATTGACCACCATAACCTCCTGATTGATGAGGACGAAGAGGTTCGTCTCCTCATGCTATTAACCATTGACCCCGCCATCCGCAGGGATTTTGAATTCCTAAGGCCACATGAGTTAATACAACTGGTTGAGGAAAGGTTCCAAGAACCGATTAGGATCTATGAAAAGCTTGGTGAGACCAGGCTGAGAAAGGGACACAATGTTAGTGCACACTTTCTGAAGATTGAAGGATACTTGGAAGAGCTGTACAAGCTTGGTCACCCTCTCAGTCAAGAAGCAAGCATCAATGGATTGCTCGCATCTCTGACTGAGGAGTACGAACCGTTCGTACAGATATACAGGGAAAGGGACCCACATAAGACCTTCATGGAAATGTATTCAATGTTGACTCTGTATGAGTCACTCATGGAGGTGCATAGTTCGGGACTGAGTCCAGCTCTGATGCACATCAGGAATCCACCTAGACGGGTCCTGGGATATCTTAAGCTGGGAATTCACAGGGTGGGATATAGTCACAGGATAATTGGAAAACGCTCCAAAGCCAAACAGTTTGGCAACTCAGGTATATCTAAAAACTTGAAACTCCTAATCCTTAATTCCTTGATACAAGATGTGATAGGCACATTTGCTTTGTATGCAGGGTCTCAGTAGGACGCAGGACATCATCGCATGTAAGCACATTCAGATTGGATCTCGAGGTCATGCATTTTTTGAGTTTAGTTAGATATTTTTGGCATTGTTATTAGTTAGTAGATAGTATGGCATTGTTTTACATAATACATTGTTTGAGGATAACTTTTTTAATTAATAAAAGTTATATCCTTTTTTTTAAATGATTGTTTAAATTATCCTTGAAATGTTGTGTGAATGTAACTTGAATGTTGATTCAATTTATGGACTGTGTTTGTATGATTTTCAAAATGAGTTTTATAAGAATAACTTCAACCAAAGATCCAATGGATAGGATTTTGGAATCAATTGGCTTAGAGTCACTTGATGAAGTTAGTTCTTGATAAAATTGGTCATCACAAGAAATGAATCAACCAAGGATCCAATGGATAGGATCTTGGAATCATTTGACTTAGAGTTAAATGATGAGTTCATATCTAGAACAATTAACAAAGTCATAAAATTTACATAATAATGTAAAAGAATATTTAGAGCAACAAACACAATGGTTATTGTGTACTGCTCAAAATCAGCAAGTAAAACACAAATTAGTTATACTTCATATTTGCCATTTGATATGACAAATATAACTTCACTTGTCGAAATGAGTGATTAATTAAAACCTTGAATTGTTCAAGGGTTTCAAGGGAAGTATAAGATCAACAAAACCTGAGTAAAACATAACTGTGAGATTGCTTCACAGTTTATACTTTTCCAAGAACATTAAAGGGTTATAATGTGTCTAGGGAAAATTGAGCATTGATCGAAACAGTTCGATATTCGAAGTATTAGATACACTTCCAATAAGTCTTCTGATAAGTTAGTCAGTCCATAAAACCATATTACAACCACATCTTAGACTAAGTAGGTTGCACAGACACCGTCTGAAGTGTAAGTCGGGTTTACCCCACTTGCACACAGAAAGGGTTCAGGGTCATGGAGCGTTCGTACGAACATCATAGCATGACTAAACCTGATCAGTAGTGTCATTTCATTGGCGCTCCCGCCTGTGCCTGTGAATGATCAGTCTTTTTGGAAAGAACTCACATTCTAAGGAGACAGTGGGAGCTGGAGTAATCCTGAAAAAATTCAGGGATTAGGCAAGTGAAAGAACCTTTAGTCACACTAAGACTTGACCAGGAATCAGTTTCCGTGTTAACCTGACATATCCTTCTCTTTGCAAACCAGAAGTGTTAGTCACCATCATAAGGTGTTATGATCTGAGTGACATAACGATTAGTGGTAAAACACTAAGATTGGTACAGATTGGTAATACGGCTGCCTGGAAGCTTTGGTGAGCCCGGTTGCTACCAAATAAGAGAAATTAAGAGCGAGACTCGGTCTATGTGACGATTTGACTGATTTTACACCTGGCTAAAAGCTAGTGGGAGTAATTGAATCATCAAAAGAAAGAAACATAGATAGAAATATACCAACATTCTAAACAAGAATGGTTGAGTGATACAATAACAATAGTCATGTGATTAGCCTATAGAGAGACGCTCTCAACAGAACTAAAACAAATCTGAATAGATATTGTTTGCTATTGCTAGCAAGATCGGATGGTCTGAACCGCTTTCCAGAAATGGAAAACCATAGCAGTTGTGTGTAAGACACAACTAATAGGGTTTAGAACATGCCGATGCAAAAGGTACATAGCGCCGAAGGTCTTCGGACGGGCACCTCGCATGGAAGGATCTTTGGATTCTCAAATATGCCAAAAGTTTGGATTTGGTGAATAATCTGAAAGAGTCCTATGATTATGTCAGAAGTTCTGGACTTTGTATTCTCAAAGTATGCCAAAAGGTTTGGGTTTTGTGAATAGTCTGAAAGAGTTTCAGAACTATGTCAAAGCTAGTGGGAGTATCATTAAGATCTATCCATCAATGTATGTCAGTACATACTATTCTTGGAAATATCTCTTATCATTACAAAGTGTAATGACTCGACACGAAAGATGATTTGCTATGAAAGACCTGAAGGAGATTCGGTAATGTACTTAAGTGGTTACCAGTATCTATTAGATAGATATAGTCATCAGTATTGACCCTGCCAGTATGTAAGAATGATCTTGATAAGAATTATGGATTCTGAAAGGATTTAGATACGAAATTTTCTGGGAATCGTGACACAAGGATTATGGATTCTGAAAGGATTTAGAATAGAACTAATATCAGATTCAATAAGCTGTCGCAAATTGAATCGGTCACATGTATCATGAAATGGTCCTGATAACTTGATGCTTGGAGCATAACAAGTTGGATTTAGGACACCACCTGGCTTAGGATACTGAACTAGACAGTTAAACACAAACATAAGAAATCATGCTATAATAGGAGGAATGTAATAATAATTTGAAATAAGTTTCAAATCTGTGATTATTAATATATATATGACACTATGAGACTTCATGGTTGGAAGGTTCCGATTGGGATAATGATGGAGCGCGTGTGGTTCACCGGCACATCAGTTATCGCCTTGAAATATTCCTAAGACCAAACAGGTGAAGTCACATGGACTTAAGATCCCTAGAGCAATGAGAAGTCACATTACACAAACGCCATTTCAGAAATCGTGTCCGGAGAGGAAAGCCAAGATGACACATTGAGAAATCATCGGAATAATGTCTAATCGAATTGTCTGCAATGATATGTATCAATGTAAGACATCCTGGATACATAGAAAGAGCGAAGGTCGTGTTGGGTATAAAAGGACATATAAATATCTTAATTGAAAGTTTAATAGAAATATAGAAACATATAATAGTATTATAATAAATTTGATATGGTGATTACCTCATGGCAATTAACAGGAGTAACTACCTATCAGATCATCGTTTCACCTTGCATGTTTTACTTCCCGAATAATTGGATTATTCAAAACATCCACAGTTGTTCATACTTTTAGAAGTAAGTAGTGAACTCAGACTATCATGAATTGGATTGTAGACTGTCTAAGGACTTAGACATAGCAATGGCATTGCTGCAACATTCATGAGTATTCAGAAGTGGAGATTTGGGTATTGGATCAACCCGTGTTCAGAGAATTACTTCATGGATTGAATCACGAGTAATTCTGAGATGATAATACCTTTTGATCTTGAAATCTAGACATATGAGTTGAAATTTGCAAGTCGGTTGCCCATTGATAATGCGTAAACGCATCGGTAACTCGATGTTATAAAACGTATTGTTATGCGCGATTTGATGAGTAAAAGACACAAGCATATGAGTCAAAGTTTATTCGTTCCTTTTGCCCTAACGGGAAAAGCGATATCTGTGGGTCTCTCGGTGATTTGGTGTTGACTCAGTGCTGGCCAGCCAGGACTTAATTGATGTGTTCGATTAGAAATCCTATGTCATTACAAATCATGGAACCGGGAAACATAGTATCGGACTGAGATTGATTCTAATCCATGTCTCAATTCTGAATGATATCTTGTAAGAACGAAGGATCATATGATCACTTATCTTAGGACACATGACTGACAAGTTCAGAGTTCGGCAGCAGCTCTTGGAAGCTACAATTTGCTGATCAATTCAGAAAGTATATGTATTATAGTTATAGACTTATCCAAGTGGGAGACTGTTGGATTAAGATGTCTAAGCCATAACTATAATTATTACATATGTTTGAATTAATGGCAGCACAGTCCTTTTGGGTTGCCCTCATAACCTAACAGAGGACAAGATTGCATATAGAGAGAAAGATTGATATATTATGGCTATAATATATTAATTAGAACAGAGCAAGGTTGTAAAAATCGCTTGACGGTAGCTTGGCGGTCGAGTGGGGTTAAGGGATTAATCGGATTAATCGGGGATTAGTCGGGGATTAATCGGAGACCCTAAAAATATAAAAAATATATTTAAAAATATATAAATATAACAAATACCAAAGTTTGATACATTTTATTCCAAAATACACATCATATATTATACATTTGTTTATTTTTATTCATTACTATTGATTTTTTTAAATTTTTCTTGAGTTATTAAAAAGTTTTTGTGTCGTCATTTAAAAATAAAAAAATAAATAATAACTTAAAAAATAAAAAAATTGAAAAAATGACCGCCAAGACCGATTAATCGGCCGCCAAGACCGATTAATCGGCCGCTAAGGCCGATTTTTACAGCAAACCGTCAAGCTGACCGATTAGGCCTAATCGTAATCGGTTGAAGACCACCAAGCGACTAATCGCCGATTAATCGGCCGCCAAGGCCGATTTCTGCAACACTGGAACAGAGGAATAAATGATTTATTAATATATTATGATAATAATATATTAATTAGGAATCATATTATTTAATTAATGATTGATTAGAAATTAATTAAAATTAATTTTGGAATTAATTGGATTAATTAAAAGTGCAGGGGCTGAATTGTAATTGTTTAATAGTTGAGCAATGGACAACCTGGAAACCCTAATGGGTTGGACAAAATCCAAGGCTTGGAGCCTTGTGGATTTCGCAGCCCATGGTGGTTTATATGGCAGTGATAAGCAGATCCCTTTATCTGATAAAAGCCTTATCAGATCAGGATCTTAAATAAGGCAGTTATACTCCTTATTGCTTATCCCCTGGAAGCTATAAATAGAGGGCTTGGGCACCCCATTATTCATGCCAATTTGAGGAGTTACTCCTCATTCTCTCTTGCTCTCTTCCTTGCCAAGTTCTTGGGTGTGAGCTATTAGAGGCACGACACTTGTGGTGCTTGCTTCCAAGAGATCTAAGGATCAAAAGGTTAGTTTTTCTTATGAAATTTATTTTGATTCTTATATTGTACATAGTTATAGGTTCAATAGATGAAAACATAGATCCTTTAGGGTGCATGTGAACTTAAGTGATTTTGTTCATAGTTTGCTTATAACCCAACACGACTTTCACTTTTTTTCTCATGTTGCTTCTTCAACACGCAGTCCCTAGACAAATGGTTCTTTTTGAAGCAATAATTGCATTCGAAACCAGAATCACCAAGGAATTTGTTCTCTGACTTTGGAGCATACTCATATTTAGGCTTCAAAGTGATTTTAGCAGACTTAAAACCAGGATTTGAAGATCCATATGGTTTGAATTGACTGTTGTTTCCAAAAGGATTTTTGTAAAGCCTCTTTTGGTTGGAGTAGAGATCCACTGCTTCCCCAGCTTCTTTTAGTTTGTCATCAACAATTTCTTCTTTATTTTCACCAACATCTTCTTCAGCTTTCTCATCCTTAGAGATAAGTACAAGTGAACCAGCATTGGAATATCCTTCCATATTCTCCGTAACATCTCTTTCATGTGATCTGAGTAAATTGAAGAGAGCACCTAAAGAATAGGTGTCAATGTTCTCATGAGATTGACCATTAGAGTGACAGGTCGCCATTCCTTCCTTAAGCCTTTCATGAATTTGACATTTATTTCATGAGTACTCTTCTCCACACCATATTTCTCCGAACTATAAACTATATCATTGAATCCCTCGTAGGTTTGATCGATGGATTCAGATTCTATCTGCTTGAACACACTAAACTCAAACAAAATATTGGTTATAATACACTTCTTCATCACTACAATACCTTTGTATCTTATCTTCAGCTTATCCCAAATTTCTTTAGCAGGTTTAGCTCCCCTGATGTGATTATAAACAAGACCACTTCGTAATTCCCTCATGAATCTCTTGTTGTTATTATTTTTCTTCTTATTTGCAGCAAGAACAGCTTGTTTTTACTATTTCACCCAGAAAAAATCTTCCTTAAACATTGACAAATGGACCCTCAACAATATAACACCATAAATCTTCATCGATTTCAGAAAGATAGTATTCCATACGATCGGTCCATTGATCGTAGTGTTCTTGAATTAACATAGGAGCTTTGTTTGTAGTACCTAACAGATTTGTGTAATTCAACATCAATGCGTTGTTATTGAAATTCGCCATTGAATCAGAATAATTGGATCAAATACAGGAATTGAACGAGATTAGAATATCAAGACACGAAAATCAGATCTAAGAAACAATTAAAGATCTGTGAACGGAAAAACGAATAGAAATTCTTGACCAATAAGAATTGAGAACCCGTCCTGATACTACTTATAAAGTCATGATTCAATTCAGTAAAAATAATAGCAAAGACTCAAGTAATAAGATAAAAATTATTGAATGGAAACTGTTTCGAATGCGTTGTTTGATCAGGGTTTGTACAACAAGATTGTGCTCCAAATGACCAGAGAGGTAATGAGCAACACATGAAGAGAAATTGTAAAAGCGTACAAACCTCTAGCAATTAACCTGATATTTATACAAGGAACAAGGAATCCTTATTACAAATCAAAGACAGACACGTGTTATAACCACCTATGTAAGCTAATCTACGTATATCCCTTGGTGCATGATAGCCAACACAAGGCAAGTAGACAACTAGAGTGACTTCGGTGTAGAAACACGTTTCAGACATATAAAAGGCTTTAGACAACAAAAGGACTTCAGTTTCCTTTGAAAACCAACACTTTGACACCACAAAATTGAACTCAACAGAGATGATTGGAAATGTTTACATGCTAGATTTCATGCTTACTTATGCTTATATAATGGAATGTTAGGATATGTATGCTCTCTCGGATTTTTTGCTTACCCGTTGATATTTAACATTTTATAGGTTTTAAAGGCGTAGTTTTGGAAAAAGAGCATGGGCTGATTGTTCGAGCTTTTACTAGTTGGTTAAAGTTTAAAGACTTCTGCTTTTAGATTATTTAGATTTATGTATAGTAGTAACACTGAGTACTGTGATAAATTCTTATTTAATTTGTATGAAAAGCTTTTATAAATCTAAAATGATATTTTAGGCTTATTTAATGGTTTAAATAATAATTTAGGGTGTCACACATTAAAACCATATGTGACTCTAGTTTCATTTATCTTCCGACCATTCGACCAGATTCTGAGTTTGAAAATGGTTTTCGCTCAATTTGTCTAGTACTGTCAAAACTGTATTGGATAGTTTGGTGTTGCATCATGTAAAATTCATAACAAATAAAAAAACGTTGTTTCAAGGTAAGGAAACTACCCTTAGAAAACTATGAGAGTCTAGATTCTTTCATCTTTAATTCACAAGACCTGGTTTCAACCCTAACGGGGGTTAACAATGCAAATTGTTAAGGGCTATCAAGTTGAACAGAACTGGATAACTAGTTGTTGTTAACTTGTAAAATTCATATAAATGATAAAAACTCAGAAAATTACATGGGCATTGAAAATATATGAAAGAAGTAGTATGTTTTATCTTTAAAAGTCAACAAATAAATATGGATTTAATTGGGTCAAGTCGGTTAGGTACCAACAACTGATCCTATGACCATAAAGTACACTTAGTTAAATAAGAAAGAAGTATAGGAATGCTTTGTTATGATCCAATAAGTGGTAAGATATAATTTTTAGGTTGTTATATGATTGTTAGCACCTATTTGCTTTTGGTCTATTGAACGCTGCTCATACTTATCAGGTATGTACCACTACTCTACACAAGATGTTATGTGATTATGTGTGTATATTCTTGTTTGGGATGATATGAAAGTTATCCATCCTCCATGTTGGGATATATTTATGATACCTCATTGTAGGTAAGGTTCAAGATACCTCTATGTGAGGTAAGGTTCAGGATACCTCTTTCTGAGTTAAGGTTCAAAATACCTCTGTGTGAAGGAAGCTCTATGATATTTAAGGTTTACATGCTAGAATTCATACGTATGTGATGATGTAACAAATTGTGTGATTATTTGTGCTCATTATGCTTATCGCTTACTCATTGATATTGACGTTTTCAAGAAATTCAGGGTCAAATGAAAGGACCCGACTTCTTGTTTTATAATTATTATGTTAAGGCTTTCGCTATTATATTTTAATGATGTTTATGACTTCATACTATGTGTAACATTGAATCGTTACTATAATGTTTATTTAAGTTAATAGAAGTTATGTTGGGTTTAATGAAAGGTTTTGATTGATGAAAAGTTATTTATTACAATTATTGATATTTACAAAGAAAAAAATGGTTGTTACAATTTGGTATGAGAGCCTGAGTTTATCGGATTCATGCATACATGTGTTGTTTGCTTGAAATTAAACCAAGATTATAAAAGAATTTTTGAAACAACTTTTGAAAGAAACTTATTTCTTACAGAGATATATTCAATAAGTTATGCCAAGGGCCATGAATATAATTCATATGCATATTGTTTCTTAGGGATTTGAAACATTGTTTTGATGTTTTCAAAGTTTTCAAACATGTTTTAAATAAAAAGTTCCTAAATTTGGGGGACAAGCTATTAGTCATAATTCAATAGGGGTGACTATATATTATCAATTCTTGATACTTCATGATGAGAAAAGTTTCTATCAATATCTGTGAGTACTAGGAAAGCCTTATTATGCTAAAAGTGAAATGTATGCTGAATTGTGTTATCATAATGTTGGGTAATGTATGACAAAGATGCTTGTAGCTTTTGTATTTTAGTATGAGTGAGAAAGTAAGTGAATTATTATTTCTAATGGTATAATCATAGGCGTATCTGATTAAGTTATGCCTTCTGATAGAAAAGTGATGCATGCTATCCACTTATATATGTGTTTAAACAGATATGACAATGGACTTGTAAACAGTAGTGATAGAAAGACACAAACCCAGGTAGAGATGATAAATGTTATGTATGTGTTACCCTATTATACTAGGGTTAAATTAACAATTATGAGATTGCTATAATAGCAAAATACTTATGACATGACATGAGTTATAAGACATGCCTAATGCAACTCTTGCATTTGTGTTTTCTTTCAAATTCTTTGTTATCATCATGGGAAAATTGGGTCTTTTTTCCAAATCCCAGAAGACTGCTTTCGATCTTTGTCTTGCATCTTGCAATTTGCAAGAAGTCTTGGACCCAAAACTTTATGACTCCTTCGTCGCCATTGTCATAGAGGTTTTGAGGAATAATGGCTTATTCACACCATTAACTAATAAGACGACTGTAGTACCCCCTGCTTTACATACAACATGCATACAAGATTGTTGTAGCCAACAATGATTATTATTTCATTATATTCCATCTCATTAACGACAATGTAATCTTCCTCAAAAAGACTACCTTCCTATCCTCTATTGGTCTTCTTTCGACCAGTGAAGATGTGGAATTCTATTATACCACCCAAGAATAGATTCTTAAGGTTTTAAATGGAGAGGGTACCTAGACTCCATTGTCCTTCTGAAAGACTTCAAGAAATTAGGCTTCCTCATATGTCGAAACAACTTCCACCTCTTTTTATTCGATGTTTATTTTGAAGAATGAGAGGAACTGATTCTATTTACCTCCAATGCTAAGAGGTTATAAGGGTTGTCTACTATGGGAGGTCAGTCGACTATGCTTCTATTATTTGGAAGGACTTCAAAGTGTTTAGTAGTGGACACAACGAAGCTATCTCATGTTGTTGAAACACGATTTGACAATAAATGCAGAATAAGAACGATACCAATCAAGATCCAATGAGTCGAATGATTCGATTGATCAAAGGTTTTACAATGGGGGTTTTACAATGTGTGTTTTACTATGTGTGTTTCTCTCTCTATCACTATGACAACACTCCCTCTAGGATCATTAACTACAAATAATGACTAAAAACACTATTTATAGTCTACTAAACAAATAAAGAGCCCAATGCACAAGCCCACAAGCCCATACGCCTAAGCGGGCCTTCCTCATGCCACCCAGTCATAATCATGAAGAACTTTACACCCAACACATGTGCTAAAATTTTAGTACTTTTCCTCGAGAAGATAGATACAACCAATGGTGTGCCTATTGGAGAAGGATTGGAGCTGTTTATTGCAAAAGAAATCAAGAAGTATTATGTGTTGGATTAGGTGTCTAAGCCATGACTTTATATTTGTATTTATCTTATTGATTGAAGCAAAGTCCATTTGGGTTGCCCTCATAGCAGGAGGATTGATGTAGAAGTCAGTAGAGAGAAAGGTTGATTTATTAATTGTTTAATAAATCAACAGAAATAAATAAATAGTTTATTAATATATTTAAACGTTAACATATTAATTAGAAACTATAATAATTAATTAGAAATTAATCTAGAATTAATTGGATTTAATTTAGTGATTAATTTAATTAATTAATAGTGCAGGGACTGGTTTGTATTTATTCAATAGTTGAATAACTGGCCAACCAGTGGGAGGGACCATAGTTGGCGAGATTTTGAGTGGGTACACTCATAATCTCGAAACCCTAATTAGGGTTTAAGAGATCTGGTCCAAGTGGTCAACAGGCTTGCCCACTAAGGAGGCTCCTTTAGGGTTTCAGCTGTAACCCTAGGAGGCTATAAAAGGAACCTCTTGGCTCCCTTTTTCTGCGCCACCTCCTTCTCTTTGAAGTTACTCTGCTGTCTTCTCTCCTCCATTGCTTGGGTGTGACACCATTTGAGGCAGGACACTTGTGCTGCTAGCTTTTGGATCGAGAATCAAAGGTTGGTTCTTCTGTTTTATACCTTAGAAATTATTGTTGGCCTTTAGGTTTATTATTATATGTTCATAGAAGAAAACATAGATCTCTCTTAGGGTTGCATGTGAACTTAGGTGATTTTCTAGTTTATAGTTTGTATAAAACCCTTCAGTGGTATCAGAGCTGGCTTGTTTTTCTTGTGAATTTGATATAACTGTTTATGTGTTCATGAGGATCATCGAAAATTGATCCTTGTGTCGCCAGGGTTTCATGTTGGCGGCTAGGTTTGGAAACCCTAGCCTCCCCTCCCTTTTCTGCGATTCATGCTGCCTTGGATAAGTAGGTTATTATTTTTGGTAATTATTGGATAATTAAATAACTAGAACCCCACATCCCAAGCATGCTATTTTCGAGATTAGGGGATGGGGTTAGGAAATTAATTTAATTAATTTTGTGTTTCCTCAGACTTAATTTAATTAGTTTAATTCTCGAGTGAAAGGGCTTACCAACAGACCTGCTACCTTCCCCCTTCTAAAGTCTTGAGCTTGAGATTGAATTCTTCCTAACATACGGCTGTCTTTCATAAGAACTGCAAACCCGCCAGGAAAGTCTTTACAGGAAGTGATCGAATCAGTACGCCTTGCCCTAATGAATGTCTGTTGGAGATAGAGGTAAGTAAGAATACATTGACCGATGGAGGAGAACCCCCGAAGTAAACATAAATGAAGGGGCATACCCCACCCCAGGCAACCAAACAAAGAACTCAAGACACTCCCCGAGCTCTAAAATAAAGAAACTAACATATGGAAAAAATTATTGAAATTTGATTACGATTACAAAGGCTAAAAATTGTTTAATTAAAAGACCAATTAAATCACTTAAAGATTTAATTTAAATTTTCGAAAAATGCACAATAATTTGCGAAAATTATGTTAAAATTAAATCTAAAGTATTTTTAATAAGATTAAAATATATCTTATACATTTATGATTAAAAGTTAATATTTATATGTAAGATAAAATTGGTTAGTCTTATTGTTAGTAGGCCTCATTCACAAAATTGTCCTATAAAGAGGGTATACGGCGACTGCCTATAAAATAGTAGTCTAATGGGTGTCTACTCTCACCCACCGCTCTCCTGGTTAGTCGAGTGTCGTTAGCCGAACGGGTTTGATAGAACCGCTAAGCCTCTTAAAAGTATAATGCTATAATTGAAAGTACTAGAACTTTGAACAAAATCCCAATCTAGTTACTTTAGGTAAAAAAATGTGAATTAGTTGCTAATCCATGAAGTTGCACATTGCACTTTGTGAAACATTGGTGGAGCGTGTGTGGTTAACCGGCACACCAATAGTGGTTCACAAAGAGTTGCAATGGGTTTCTCGATTTTACCATAATTGATGGAGCGTGTGTGGTTAACCGGCACGTCAATTAGAAATGGTAATTGACTTCGAGAGTACCAAGCTAACTTGCATGGTTATTCACACCGGATTTATGATCCTCGGCATCCCAGTCACAAACAGTGGGGCACATCCGAGATTAAACATGCCATTGAACTGTTCAATGAATCTCAACAGACCTAGGAATTTCATATGATGAAATTGATAAGTGTATTATCTACCTTAATAACCATTATGTTGTGACTACGGCATCCCTCTTCACATCATAGTTGGGGTATTTTGGGTCCTAGCCTTAATAAATAATAAATTGGGTAATTATTTTAAAGGATTGATTAAACTAATTAATTCTGTTTATTATAGATGTCTGAATCAAGTGTCTATTCTCCTCCCTCTCCTCCTTCACCCATTTCTGAGAGCATCATAATGCACCTGCCAAATATGGAAAGGCTGACTGGCCTTAACTGTAAGGAATGGCTTCGCAATTAGAGACTGGTTCTCGTCATTGCTGGCAAGCTACATCTCACCGAGTATCCGATCCCGGTTCCACCGGAACAAGTCATCATAAAGAGTTCTCATGATAAGCATAACTTCTTAGTTGATGAATCCGATAAGATTCGTGACCTCATGCTATTGACCATTGACCCCGAGATCCGCAAGGATTTTGAATCCTTGGGGCCATATGAGTTAATGCAACTGGTTGAGGATAGGTTCCAAAAACCGGTTGAAGAGGAACGAGCTACGATCTTCAAAAGACTTGCAGAGTGCAAGCTAAAAGAAGGAAGTAGCATCGATTCGCATGCTCTTCGGATTGAAGCTTACATAGGCGAATTGTACAAACTTGGTTATTCCATGAGTCAGGAGATGAGTGTTAACATTCTACTCGCTTCGCTGACTATGAGTACGATCTGTTCATTCAAACGTATAGAAAGGAAGACCAGAAAAAGGCTTTTATGGAAATGCGTCCACTGTTGACTTTATACAAGTCACTCTTGGATAGGCATAGCTTCAATAGTTCAGCTACTACTGGATTGAGTCCAGTGAAAAGACGTAGCAAGAAACGATCCAGATCGTCTGGACGTGCCTCAAACTGGGAATCCATAGAATCGGATACAGTCATGGAAAGATTAGAAGACGCTTCAAGGTCAAAATCGTTTGAAAGCTCAGGTATATCTAAAAACCTCAAAACTCATGTTCCATAATTCCTTGATGCATAATGTGATAGTCACATTTTGGTTTGTATGCAGGGAATCAGTAAGGTACGGGACTCTGGCACATAGGAGCACATTTGGATTGGATTTCCAGCTCATGCAGTTTTGAAGTTTAGATAGATATTAAAATCATGTTCTTGGCTTATTAAATGCATATGACATTGTCTATCATATATTACATTGTTCAAGGATTTTGTTTTAATAAAATTGTAAATTTTCTTTTAACACCTGTTGTTTGAAATATCCTTGAAATGTTGTATGAATGTGTTGAATGCATGATTAGTAATAACTTGAATATTGATACATCCAATGTGTTTGGATTCAGGAATTGTATCCCCTATGATTGTTAAGATAAATGTTATAAGAATCAATTCAACCAAAGGTCCAGTTGGACAGGACTTTGGAATCATTTGACTTAGAGTCACATGATGAATTGAGTTCTTAATGTGCCAAGAAAAGAAGCATCCAAAGATCCAGTTGGACAGGACTTTGGAATCATTTGACTTAGAGTCAGATGATGATTAAGTTCTTTATAAAGGACATATGGCAAGAAATGAATCACCCAAAGATCCAGAGGATAGGATTTTGGAATCAGTTGACTTAGAGTTAACTGAAGATTGCAAGCATTGAACAAAATTAACAAAGTCATAAGTTTACATAGAGATGTAAAAGACATTGAGATTAGGAGCAGCGGGCGCATCAGTTTCTGTGTATTGCTCGAATCGTTAAATAGAACACAATTGTTTGTACTTCACGATATTGTCATTCGGTATGACAAATATGGCTTCGCTTATCAGAATAAGCGATTGAATTGAAACCTTGAACGGTTCAAGGACTTCAAAGGAAGTACAAGATCCACAGAACCTGGGTGACAACGTAAACTGGGAAAATGTTTCATAGTTCATTCCCTTCCAAGAACATTAATGGTTATGATGTGTCTTAGGGAAGATGATGGAGCATTGGTCGAAGCAGTTCGATCCTTGATGTATGAGATACATCGTCAATTAGTTTCCGATGAATTAAATCCTAAACTAGTCAGACCATAGAAACCATATTCCGACCACATCCTAGACTGAGTAGGTTTTGCAAAAACTGTCTGAAATGTAAAGCTGGGATTGTCCCACTTGCACATAGAGAGTAAAGGGTCTTGTAGTGTTCGTCCGAACCTCATGACTAGCCTGAACCTGATCAGCAATGTCGTATCACTAGCTATCCCTCTGTACCTGTAAAAGAAGAGCTCTTTTAGAAAGAACTCATGTTCTAAGGAAACAGTGGGACTTGGGACAGTCCTGAATGAGTTCAGGATTAGCCAAGTGAAAGAACCTTTGGTTATCACTAGGCTTGGAGCAGAAATCAGATTTCTGTTTTAAATGCTGACATAATCTTCTCTTGACCAGTAGTATTGATCACCTTCATAAGTAGTATTGATCGAGGTGACATACCATTTGGTGGTAAAACACTATAGTTGGTAAGGATTAACAATCCAACTACTTGGAAGCATTGGTGAGCCCGATTGCTACCAATTAAGAGAACCTTAGAACGAGATACAGTCTATATGAAAATTTGATTGATTTTACACCTGGTCTAAAAACCAGTGGGAGTAATTGAATTATCAAAAGAAAGCAACATGGACAGAAACATACCTTCAGAACATCTGGTTGAGTGAGACGATACTCAGAGTCAAGTAATTGATTTTGAGAGAAGCAATCTTAATAGAAGATGAAATCCGAAAGGATACTGTATGGCACATTGTAAGTCGTTAGTGGAGCGCGTGCGGATCACCGACACACTGATAGGGACTCACAAAGAATGTCCCAATACAAAGGTACATGGGCCCGGGATTACACCCCACGGGCATCTCGCAAGAAAAGGATATCCAGATTCTCATAATATGCCAAAGGATTGGAGTTTGAGAAAGGGCTGAAAGATTTCCATTAAGATGTCAGAAAGGTTTGGATTCTCAAAATGTGTCAAATGTTCTGGATTTTGTGAATAGTCCATAACCGTGTCAAAGCCAGTGGGAGTGTCGTTGTTATCTACTATCTCCATATGTGGATTACATATTGTTTCTAGGAAACGTCTCTTTTCATTACAAAGTGTAACGACTTGGTGTTAAGATACGGATCGCTATGAAAGACTTAATAGAGATACGACATACTCAGGTGGTTATAAACGTCTATAAGATAGATCGAAACTCTGCCAAGATGATCTTGATGAGATTTAAGATGCATTGCCCAAGAAAGGAGTTTTCTATCATTACAAAGTGTGATGATTTGGCATGAGAGATATAAAGAAGGTGCAACATACTCATATAATCCATAGACATCTATCAGATAGATGTTATCATCAGTATAGACCTAGCCATAGTATGCATGATCTTAGTAAGATTCAAGATGCATGAGAAAGAGTCTCCGAAAGGAAATAGTTATTGAAAGTCGTGACACAAGGATTATAAGTAATCCTAAGATTCCAAAAGGGTTTGGAATAAGATTAAATCAGATTCCACGAGCTTCTTGGATCGATCAGAAGTGTCATGAACATGTCCTGATGACTTAATGCTTAGAGCATAGTGAGTCTGATTCAGGATATGACCTGGCTGGGAATACTTAATGGATTCTGTACATACGTGAGAAATCATTGGAAAATGATTGGGCTGAATGTTAATAATAATTTGAAAAGAGTTTCAAATAAGTAAAAGGACTTAATGGTTAAAGAATTTCGTTGGTATTTCGATAGAGCGCGTGTGGGTCACGGGCACATCGTAACACCTCGAAATAGTCTTAGGGTGCAGTCATGTAGACTAGATATCCCAAGAACCATGAAAAGTCACAGTACACAGAATGGAGATGTAAGTGAGAATGACAGTATATGATTAAATTGAGATATCATCGGATGAATGTCCGATTGGATAAAGTGTATCAATTTATGATATTTGGATACATAGAAAGAGTGAAAGGTCATATAGACATAGATACATAACATGAATTAAAAGGTTAAAAGGAATCCAGAAACCGATAATAGTTTTATGAAGAATCCGACTTGGTGATTACCTCGTGGAGACTTGGTAATTAGCAAGAGTAGCTACCAGTCATATTTTAAGTTTCGTTTTGCATGTTTCACTTCCCGAATAATTTGATTATTCAAAGGTCCACAGTCGCTCATACTTTTAGGAAGTAAGTATGAACGAAGACTGTCGTGAATTGGTTTGTAGATTGTCTAAGGAGTTAGACATTGAAGTAAGACTGCTACAACGTTCACGAGTACTTGGAAATAGAGATTTGAGTATTGCATAAACCCGCACTTAATAGATTGCTTCATGGATTACATCACGAGTAATGTTGAGACGATAACATCTTATGATCTTGAGGCAGAGACATATGAGTTGAAATTTGCGAGTCGGTTGTGCATTGATAATGCTTAAACACATCGGTAACTCGATGTTATAAAACGCATTCTTGTGTGCGATTTTGATGAGTAAAAGACACAAGCATATGAGTCGAAGCTTATTCGTTCCTTGACCCTGATGGGAAACAGATATCTGTAGGCCTCTCGATGATTTTGAAGTTGACTAAAGTGCTGGCCAGCCTGGACTAAATTGATGTGTTCAATTAGAAGTCCTAAAGTCATAAGCAGAATCGGAAATCGAGAAACAGAGTATCGGACAGAGATTGATCTCATGTCTCGTGTCTGAAAATATCTTGTTGGATGAAGGATCATATGATCACTTATCTATGGACAGAACTGACTGGGTCAGAGTTCGGCAGCAGTTTCTGGGAAGCTGCAGGTTGTTTATTAATCAGAAGATATATTAAAGTCATAGACTTATCCAAGTGGGAGACTGTTGGATTAGGTGTCTAAGCCATGACTTTATATTTGTATTTATCTTATTGATTGAAGCAAAGTCCATTTGGGTTGCCCTCATAGCAGGAGGATTGATGTAGAAGTCAGTAGAGAGAAAGGTTGATTTATTAATTGTTTAATAAATCAATAGAAATAAATAAATAGTTTATTAATATATTTAAGTGTTAATATATTAATTAGAAACTATAATAATTAATTAGAAATTAATCTAGAATTAATTGGATTTAAATTAGTGATTAATTTAATTAATTAATAGTGCAGGGACTGGTTTGTATTTATTCAATAGTTGAATAAATGGCCAACCAGTGGGAGGGACCATAGTTGGCGAGATTTTGAGTAGGTACACTCATGATCTCGAAACCCTAATTAGGGTTTAAGAGATCTGGTCCAAGTGGTCAACAGGCTTGCCCACTAAGGAGGCTCCTTTAGGGTTTCAGCTGTAACCCTAGGAGGCTATAAAAGGAACCTCCTGGCTCCATTTTTCTGCGCCACCTCCTTCTCTCTGAAGTTACTCTGCTGTCTTCTCTCCTCCATTGCTTGGGTGTGACACCATTTGGGACAGGACACTTGTGCTGGTAGCTTCTAGATCGAGAATCAAAGTTTGGTTCTTCTATTCTATACCTTAGAAATTATTGTTGGCCTTTAGGTTTATTATTATATGTTCATAAAAGAAAACATAGATCTCTCTTAGGGTTGCATGTGAACTTAGGCGATTTTCTAGTTCATAGTTTGTATAAAACCCTTCATTATGCTCCTGCTGACTAATCTGTATATGACCCTCCAAAATATCTACCATAATCTATACTTAACCTAATTAACAAAGATTCTGAATTCTTGGACTCGGCACATGGCTAATACTTAATGATCATGTATACGGAAAAAATAAGTTGCATTGTCATATACGTACAAAAAACATAAATGACTAAATATATATATAACAAAAAATTTAATGGTCGTATATAAAAAAAGAAAAAAAAAAGACTAAATATATTTACGATAAAGTTCATTGCCTTTATAAGTAATTTTTTTATATATATTATATAAAATAACGAATAAAACCTATTCATATAAACTGTGTTTTGTTTTTACATTTTTTAAGTGTATCTTGCAACCCTAAGTCAAAAAAGTACAAAGCATGTGGCATTGACTTGTGACCCACAAGGGACGGAACAACGCGCACCCTACTTTCCGCATCTTGAGTGCGTCATTTAAAAGAAACAATTTTATATCCTCTGAAACAGACGACATTACTTCATGCGCGACTTCTCCTCTACTTTATTACTTAGTAATAAATTCTTGTCCGTGTGAGACTTCATTTTTCCACAAAAAACACGACCTATATTGGAAAAAATTTTGTCAACTCAGGTGGCTTTTCTTTTACTGGAACGAACAAATTAAACCATATTAATTAGTAACCGATACTGCATGTCTCATTTTGGTCGTTCAACTTTTATTGTCCAACGTGAATTTATGTATATTTTTTGTAATAAGATACATAAAATTAATGACTACTCTTATCATCTTTTTTCTGTCATTTATTATGCTTTATCTTATGCTTTTTATCTTGAACAGCCGAAAATAACTATTACGAACAAAAAAGATATAAGAATATCTAAATTTAAAAACAACAAAGTAGAAACCTAATAGTAGTAGATTGTTTTTGGGCTTGTACATATCTACAGAAGTATAGATAGAATAGAGAATATGGGGCACCACAAATTTGCGCAAAAAATTAAACTAGAACCGTAGTAAACGAACGAAAAGAAGTAGCTAATCTAAGAACAGTAGCAAACAACGTGAATATATATAGAAGAACCTCACAAGTGTTCAGTACCTGAAACATATTAATTTCAACACTTGATATATATAGTTCGTGGTAGCTGTCTTTTTTTATTTTTCCCGTCCTTTAATTTTTTTGTAATTTAAGCCAATGGTTTTACAGAATGAGCGTTCACGTTCCACATTTATAAATGTATGGCAATTCAACTTAAATTTAGATTGTAGTGGTTTTCATTTGAGATTTTATTTAATATTCAAACTTGTTTACTGATAACGTATCCTAAAGATACGTCCCCCAGTATGGCCATGCAGCCGCCCGATGGCCCTACGATCCTCGACTGGTTCCAGGTCGCCCTAGCATGGTCACAGTCATTTATCCCGCCAGCTAGCCAGCCTGCCACCAAGGCCATACCGTTGGCCTGGCTGTGCGGAGCCGTGACGGTTACCCGTGTCCCAAGGCCAAAACAACATGCGACAAAGCCACATTTGCAAGAGACAGAAGGTAGTGCACATACCACTACCTGCTCCGCCTCCTAGACCAATCACTGCTTACGCGAAGGATCACCCAATGAGTACACCAGCCCGCTGTCAGGCTGACACTTTCGGGTTCCCAAAAGCAAGACCCTTACTAAGTACCCTATAAAAGGCCAAAAACGGCGCTAGTAAGGGGATCGCTTCCTAAATCCCGATTCTCACCCTGCTTCATACATTATCACTACAATACGCTACTTTTCCGATCCTGAGTTGACCGTCGGAGCGCCCACCCGGGACCACCTCTCAGGAAGCGACTAGCAGAATTCTCTTTGTTGTGATTTCAGGTTCCAATTGAGCAATCCTACTAGCATCCCTCATCCTAAAGGCACTCGGTCTAGCATCAATGACAAACAATAAGGGGCTGTTAAATTTGGCTTTTATTGAGTCCAGTAAGAGATTACGTTTGACTTTGTTCGAGTTAAACCGTTTAATAATCTTAAAATTTATCTGTGACTCAGTCTTAAGCCCTTATATATATATATATATATATATATATATATATATATATATATATATATATATATATATATATATATATATATATATATGTCGACTGGTATGTTTGATAACGTGTCTAATAAATTAACTCTAATGAGTTTGTATATTTGGAGTTGCGTATAACTAAATTTTTTAGAAATTGAATACCAACAACTTCTAGGAAGAACCAAATATGAAAATAGATTCTAAGATTTTTCTTTGTATGCTGCAAAAAGCAATCGACATCTTTGGAGGACGGAACTCTAACCTCTTATTAAGGCCAAGATCCTCAATCGTCATATTGGGGGAGAATCGCTAATATCTTTGCAAGATGAATCCCATACCTAAATGTATTTTTCTAGGATAACCATCATATTCATCGGTAGAATGCCATTAGGCCATGTACATGACAAAAAAAAAAACCAATGTAGAACTGGGAATAACAACATATAATATATACAATAGTAAGTGAGACACCTAAATTAAGGTTAGTGTCCTTCAATAACATAATATATATATATATATATATATATATATATATATATATATATATATATATATATATATATATATATATATATATATATATATATATATATTGTTAGTTCAATATGCCCAAGGATGATCATAAAATGATATTACTAATAATACATGATCCTATAGGGTCACACCAACAACAAGTTTGACACCAATTGATCATTTAGAATGTTAAATTTGATTTAACATCAAATGATACTAAACTTGCAATTTAATCTTGTAGGTTATTATTATTTGAGGTAAATAATAATAACTACAAAATTAAAGGTTGATTAGTAATTCATATGTGATGAATTAATTAAGTGTAACAATTAAATTGTTTAAATTGTTAAACGATTTAATTGATTTATAATTAAGCCTTTTATTTAATTTAATTGGTAAATTAAATAAAATATATATATTGTTATATATATATATATATATATATATATATATATATATATATATATATATATATATATATATATATATAATTATACAATTAAGATTGTATATTTAGATGGTTTATTTATATATATAATTATGGGTTAAATGTTATCCCATTAAAGAAATAAGAATATGTATTATTTATAAGCTTATAATTATCTAAGTTTTATAAATAATAACAACCCACTAGCACTTCATTAGTCATCATAAAATCAGCCATATTGGAAGGAAAAGAATGCATTAAGAACTTAAAAGAGGTGGAAGATGCTTTGTGTCTTCTAGCTTTTGATTATAGAAATCAAATGGAACTTTCTTTTAAGCTAGTTGCATATGCTTTTCTTTTCTTTTGGGTGATATATGTTGGCCGAGATTTGGAGGTGTGTATGTGATTATTCTTGCTTCAAAAATCAGCCAAAGAAACTCTCTAAAAGCTCTCTTGATAGTTAGCAAAAATTAGATTTTTGTTTCACAAGAAAAGGAGTTCTATCTTGCAAGTTGTGGAACTAGCATTCAAGGGTGTTCAAGCTTGTGGTGGATCAACTATAGAGGGATTCTAACTTGATTCCTAGCTATCAAAATCATCCAAACCAAACCCAAGAACAAAGGTTATGATCTTGAACTTAATCTATGTTTGTTCTTCATCTTATCTCTACATGCATGTAGCATGATCCTCTTGAAAATGGAATTTGTGTTCATGATTTTATGCTTCCGTTGCAAACTCTTTTTTTTGAAACTAATTACATGAACCATGATTACCAACAATTGGTATCAGAGCCATGGCTATATTGCATGTTTAGATAATAAGTTTATTTGGATAAACTTGGTTTTTGGAAGCCATGAATGTTCATCTTCTTGAATGAAAGTTTCATGCATGGCTTCTTTGGCAACATGCATATATATAATCTATGATTTTATGTAACCAACTATATTTTATGTATGCATGCATTTGGTTACATAGATGTTGCCTTAGAAAAACAAAGTGTTGATTTTCTTATGATTTTATGTGATAAAATGGTGCATAAACAAGCCAAGGACCATATGATGCATGTTTTGTGTTTATATTCGATATGGTTGTAATCTATTCATTTATTCAAATGGTTTGTAATAATAATTAGTTATTTCCTTCTTAATATTCATTTTGTAAATATTAGAATAGTTGTATTTTATTTATTTTACAAAATGTAACAAGAGAAGGAAGTAAAAGACCAAGAGAAGATTGCACCCAACAGCAGCACTTTCTGAAGAGCTGCTGTCCAGATTTCAAAATTGTTTTGGAAGTGTTTTAAAAATTCATATCTTGGTCATTTGGTGATATACTTGTTGGTAACTTTAATATCTAGTATATACATTAAGTTTCAACAAGTATTAGCATCAATATAGCCAAGAATGAATTGAAAAATGCAACAAAAAACCACAAAAACTTTCTTCCTGCTGCCCTATATTTCGCAACTTTCATGGGGGCAGAAGAAAATTCATAACTCACTCCATTAAGTCAAGAAATGGTGGTTCAAGTGTCATTTGGTGATATAAGAAGCTTGGCAAAATTGTAGCCAAATCGAAGATCATTTGGTTGAGTTTTTGTCACCTTTTTGTCCCTAGGTTTGGACTTGATATTTCATGTATGGCTCACATGAAATATCAAACTAGTTGGCTTGTGTTTATGCACCCATGCATGCTTGTGATGATTGAATGTTTTATTATGTTATGTTGTGGATGAAAATAAGATTTTGCATGCTAGACAACCTAGATAATTAAACATAATCATCAAGGAGTTTGTATTTTCAAAAGTTGACAATTAAAACATAAGATGTGATAAAATTGATTTTATTAAAATGGGTTTTGTTTTAAAAAAAAACCTATTAAGTCAAGTTTTGAAAATGATTGAAACAAGAAATAAAATGGAGATTTTATGAACTCTTACAAACTCCAACCCTAAGTAATAATGGTAATTATTTAGGATTATAAATTGGTTCTAATATATGTGATCAAACTCAAACTTAATATTGGATATTAATTGTAATCTTGACCACAAACAAAGAATCAATAAAATGGAGATTTTATGATTTAGGAACCAATTAACAAAATAAGATTTAATGGTACCATGTTCATTGGATGCATGCAATCTACATGATACCATATGTTTTTCAAAATTAGAATTGTAAAACATTCAAATCCCTTATGAAATACGAATCTATGTCGTCCTTCTTAAAGACACTCATGTATCACTTGTATTTCCTTGTGGGATAAAGGATACCTAACCACTTGGAGTCTTCTTGTGATACAAGAAGTAGTTTTGCAATATTGATGGGATAAAGGACACCTAACCATCAATAGTTGACAAAACTACACGTCCATTTAAGTAGGATGATTCGTTTGGAAATCTCTTGTGATAAAGGTCGCCTAAGCATTAGAAATCCAAGGCATAGATGGGATCAAACATGCCAAACTTATAAATGTTATAATGGGATCCCATAAATCTAGAAATTATATTTGGATATAATTGGTAAACCGTTACCAACCTTGTTGATTCGAATAGGCGGGATAAAGGATACCTAACCACTTATTCGTGAAGCAACTTGGATTCTAGACCTTAATTAATTAAAGTTTATGAAACAAGAAAGGGTATTAATTATTAAGGACTTAATATCATAATTTACTAAATAGAACCTTGTTAAAATTTTGTAGATGGCACCAAACAACACACACTCGGCTCCTAACAAAACCTCACTACGGTCTCTCCTTGAAGGAGAAAAACTTAACCATACCAACTTCTTGGATTGGTACCGTAGTGTGAGAATTGTTCTCAAACAAGAAAAGAAAGAATATGTTCTCAATGAACCACTTCCAGAAGAGCCCCCTGCCATTCCTAAGCCCGCACACGATGCATGGCTTAAAAAGATGGATGATTCCATCGATGCATCATGCCTCATGTTGGCAACCATGATTCCCGACCTTCAGAAGGATTTGGAGAATCATTCAGCCTGTGACATGATTCATCAACTAAAGGAAATGTTCCAACAACTTGCAAGAACGGAAAGGTTCGAAACTGTTCGGGCTTTCCATGCTTGCAAGATGGAGGATGGGCAGTCGGTAAGCTCTTATGTGCTCAAAATGAAGAGTCACATTGATCATTTGGCACGTCTTGGAGTTGTGATGCCCGAAGAGCTAGCAACGGATATGATCCTTAACTCCTTGACAAAGTCCTTTGATCCTTTTGTCATGAATTATAACATGAATGGTTTAAACAAGACTATCCCGGAATTACATGGGATGCTAATTACCGCGGAAAAGAATCTGCCTAAGAAAACCACTCAAGTTCTCATGATCAAGGAAGGTGGCACAAAGAGAACTAGACCCGAACACCCCACCAACTCCAAGGGCAAGGGGAAAGCAAAAGCTTTCAAAGGTAAGGGAAAGAAAGTTGTCCAACCTTCCCATCCGCCCAAGAAGAAGGCAAAGGTTGCCAAAGAAGACACATGCTTTGAATGTGGCAAAGCTGGGCATTGGAAGAGAAATTGCCCTACCTATCTTGCGGAGTTGAAGAAGAAGAAGGCCGGTGAAGGCACTTCAAGTATCTATGTGATAGACCTAGAACTTTATAATTTATCTCCTAACACATGGGTATTTGATACTGGTTGTGGAACTCACATATGTAATATGTTGCAGGGGTTCAAAAGGAGTAGGCGACTGAAGGCAAATGAGGTAGTACTTCGGGTTGGAAACAATGCAAGGGTTGCGGTGGATTCAATTGGAAGTTTTGATTTATTACTACCTAATGGCTTGTGTATGACATTGTTGAATGTTTACTATGTTCCTAGCTTGACTAGGAATATTATTTCGGTTGCTAAATTAAGACAATGTGGATTTGATCTTTCCTTTAATAATGATGATATTTGCGTTTACAAAAATAATGTATTCTATTTTGAGGCTAGGCCTTTAAATGGAATTTATGAAGTAAACCTTGATGAAAAGACTAACCATGACTCTTTATACCACACTTTCACCAAGAAACCCAAATTTGATTTGAGTCAAACCTATCTATGGCATTGTCGCCTTGGGCATATAAATAAGAATCGCATATCCCAACTTCAAAAGAGTGGACTTTTGAAGGCAAATGAGAATGACTCATTTGATATATTTGAATCTTGTTTACATGGCAAGATGACTAAAGCTCCTTTCTCCGGAACCAATGAGAGAGCAAAGGACTTGTTAGGAATCATACATACGGATGTATGTGGTCCTTTCAAGCCAATGACTAGATATGGTGAAAGATATTTCATCACCTTCACTGACGACTTTAGTCGTTTTGGATATGTTTATTTGATTAAACATAAACATGAGGCGTTTGAAATGTTCAAAACGTTTCAAAGTGAAGTGGAAAATCAACTCAACAAAACAATTAAAGTTCTTCGTTCTGATAGAGGAGGTGAGTACTTAAGTACAAACTTTATGGATCATCTTAAGACTTGTGGAATTGTTTCACAACTTACTCCACCTGGAACACCATAACATAATGGTGTGTCTGAGAGGCGGAACCGAACACTATTGGATATGGTTCGATCCATGATGAGTAGAAGTACTCTATCTTTATCATTTTGGGGTTATGCTTTACAAACAGCTGCTCGTCTCCTAAATATGGCACCTACTAAAAAGGTAGATAAAACGCCTTATGAGATATGGCATGGAAGGGTTCCATCTTTATCCTATCTCAAGGTATGGGGTTGTGAAGCTTATGTTAGACAAGAAGCTTCAAACAAATTAGAACCCCGTTCAACTAAATGTATCTTTGTAGGGTATCCGAAAGATTGTCTTGGATACTATTTCTACAATCCCATCGAGAATAAGATATTTATTTCTCGAAAAGCTGAATTCCTAGAAAACAAGTTTCTGACGGAAGAGGCTAGTGGGAGGTTTGTGGAACTTGAGGAACTTCAGGAACCACAACCTGATACACAAGAAGTTGAATCTAGCATTCAAGAAGAAATTATTGAACCTGAACAAACGGTTGATCAGGAACAAATTGTAACACAAGGTGTTCGCAAATCTGGTAGGGTTCGATTTGAACCAGAAAGGTATGGTTACCTTATGATGGAAGAGGAATGTTATACGATAGATTCTGATGAACCCGTCAACTATCAGAGTGCAATATCAGATCCTGAATCTGATAAATGGCTTGATGCCATGAACACTGAGATGCAATCCATGCACGATAATCAAGTTTGGAACTTGGTTAATCTTCCTACCAATTGTAAGACTTGTTGAATAATGTTTTTATGTTTTTATGTGACCATCACTGAAATAAGTCGAAATGTTTTTTAACAAATATTATCAGTATTTCAGGTAGCATGGATTCAAGATTGAACGTGAAGAAAAACAAAACACAGAAATCAAGATTGCTTCAGCAATCGCGACGCGACGGAAGGCCCGGTCGCGACGCGAAGCCCCATCGCGACCCGACAGCACATTTGTCGAGACGTGAAGAGAAGCAAGACAGAAGACCAAAATCCTTCAGCGATCGCGACGCGACGGAGTCAATGGTCGCGACGCGAAGACCCTCCAACGCGACACCACCAACTTTCTAATCGCGAGACTACCAACCCAACGCACTAACCAGTGGCCGACCAAAAGCACTCGACAGCCGCACCTTCGCGACGCGACGCCATGCCTGGTCGCGACGCGATGCCTGTAGTTCAGCAGTATAAATTGAAGCTCACCTCTTGCCATTCTAAGACTAACAAATAACACATATATCAACTAAGCTCCATACACTCTTACCCACGACCAGAAACCTCAAGACTCTCAAATCTTTGCATTTGACAACAAGAATCAAACCGCACAACCGCAAGAAACAAGATATCCTCCCGACACCAAAACTTCAAACCTCTAAACAACCTCTACCCGACACCAAAACTTCAACCTCTAAACAACCTCTACCCGACACCAAATATCACCAAAACCTCATCCTACCGAAAAGAACAAGAAATCGACACATCAAGAAAAGACGAGCAAAGAACAAGAATCGACGCTTCAAAGAAAATCGCCATATTCATCTGCTATCGATAAGTTCTTTTGAAATCATCTGTGTTATTATTGATTTATTCAAACTGTTATAAATCAACTGTACCAAATATCCAAGACATAAAAATCGAACCGTGACAACGAAAACATATGTGGACTGTATTTAACCGAGACATCTAACTTCTAACTTCTAACTTCTAACCATTTTATTTATTGTAAAAACACTTTATCGTTGATAATGGCGTTTATTACATCTAACGTCTAACGTCTAACTTCTAACATTTACTTTATTTACCGCTTTCTGTCTATTTAAATACTGTCTAGCTTAGATTTACCGTTTTATTTTATTCCGCAACTCTTATTTATTCCGCATATTATAGATAAAATACATATCTGTCACACAGTAATCGGCTTAAAAACCTTACTCGTGGTGATCAGTCATCGTGTATTTTCAACAATTGGTATCAGAGCTTGTGTGATTTACTTTGAAATTTTTGTCGAGAACTTTTGTGTAGCGTTTTTTTATAAACCACCAATAAGTTTCCTTTAAAAATTTCATCTTAATATCACTTGTTCAAAAAAAAAAATAATAATAATAATAAAACATTTAAAAATTACCTGTGTGATTTACTTTGAAAATTTTTGTCGAAAACTTTTGTGTAGCGTTTTTATAAACCACCAATAAGTTTTCTTTAAAAATTTCATTTTAACATCACTTTTTCGTTAACAAAAAAAAAATCAAAAATGTCTTCCGCAAACTACTCAAACATAAATTCTGTATCTATTGCTAACAGTATAGGTTCAGGTACTCGAGCACCCATTCTTATTCCCGAAGAATATAAATCATGGGTAGGTCGTATGAATCTTCATCTCAACTCTATAAGTGAAGATGTGTGGAAATGTGTAGACGGATCTCTACCAGAAAACATGACCTCTCTTACGAGTAACTTGGATATACTGAATGAAAGGAAGAAACTTGAACTTCAAGCCAAAAAGGAACTTGTGTCTGGAATACCCCACAATATTCTAAGCCAAATGAATGATATAATCCTTTTAACTGCAAACCAAATTTGGCAAACTTTGAAAAATCGTTTTGAAGGAAATGAGAGAATCATTGGAAACAAGAAAACATCTGTTTTAAACGAATTTGACAACTTCAAAATGTTTTCACATGAGACCATCCATGATGCTCATGACAGGTTCAATCTCATTACCATCAAAATGAATAATTTAGGCATCAAAAAGTCACAGCATGAAATAAACCTCAAATTTTTAAACAACCTTTATGAAAGCTGGAAAATGGTCAAACTCATCATTCAGGGAAATCCGGCAATTCATACTGAATCTTTGTACAATCTGTACGGAGAATTACAATCGTATGAATCCTCGATTGACCCACCAACGTCTACTTCTTTTGGAGGACCACTTGCTCTGTTGTCAACATCCTCTCAAAACCAAACACATTTTCTTGATCAAAGTCAAATTGATTTAAATCAAAACCAAGCTTTTTTAAGTAATTCTTGTGACTTGTCCGATCCAAATAATGAAGCTGATTACCAACAATTGTGCGCTTTGGTAGCAAACACTAATCTCGAAAGATTTTTGCCACATCATAGACCAAATTTTCAACAAAGATCCACTTTTGGACAAAACTTTCAGAATCGTGGATTTCAAAATAATCACAACTCTTACAATCAAAACAATGGTTTTCAAAATAACCAAAATTCTGGATTTCAGCAAAATCATTCAAAACCATCTCAACAGAAACAAACTCAAACATCTGAAAGACCACCCGTTAAGAGCCAAAAGGCTGACAATAACGATGATGATGATGATGTAATCATTTGTCACAAATGCAAAGGACTAAATCATTATGCCCGAGATTGTCGAGCCAAAGTCAAAGTCAAAGACTCAGCCTATTATGCTCAAAAAGCCGAAGAGCTGAAGAAACAAGAACAGAAAGCAAAGCAAAAAGCTTTGATGGCATTCCACGAACCTAGCGTGGAATACTGGCCAACTTCTGATGATGAAACAGATACTGAACCAGCTCAGTCAAACTTCTGCTTCATGGCTGACAATGAACCAACCACAAGAGCTCCATATGTCATCGATCAGGTATGGTCTATGATCTCAGATATCGGTCTTTCAAGAACACCATTTGAGTCCCACATGACTAAGATTGAGAACAGTCTAAAAGCTGATCTCAGACTGTATCATGACACAATAGTCAAATCTGATATCTACAAATCTGAATTACAAACCTTGCAACTCAGATTTGTAGAATCCACAAGGACTAGAGACAAACTTGAAAGAGACATTGAACGAAAATCTGAAGAAAATAATCACATCCTAGAACAATTAAATGCAGCTCTAAAACAAAAAGGGGACTTAGAAATAAAAAATCAATCCGTTATTTCATCTGAAATAAAAGATACCTTAGAAAAGGAAGTCCTTCAGTTAAAACAAAAAATTCAAGATTTAACTGACAAAAACACTAGTTTAAATCTAAAACTAGATGATTCTTCAAAGCAAATCAAATTTCTTGAATCCGAAAATCAAAGATTTCAAGGAAAATTGGATTCTATCAATATTGCCAGAAAATTAAATGATGATGTTTTCACTAAAGCAAACAACTTAGGAACTGGCAAAATTGATACAAATTATAAACCAGGAATTGGAAGAGAATCTTTTGAAAATGAAGAGACTGAAAAGAAAAATGGGACAATTAGTGAAAACTCTAAATCGCCACAACCAGATTTTTTTCTCATCTGCTAATGAGGACGATTCAGATGATGAAACAGTTATCGACTGCAGCCCAGATGATACCTTTTTCAACAAATCATTCAAAAGAGTTGTAAAATCTGAATCAGACTCTGCTAGTTCAGTAACTCATCAATTGAGATCTACTAAACTAACAAGGAATGATGGCACAATCAAACTTGAAAATTTCTTAAAAGGAGAAAATTCTGATCATCAAAATGGTAGTACTTCTGTTCCAACAGTCTTTCCCTCTTTAAACTCAACCTTTATTGGAAAGAACAGTTTGGGACAAAAGTATTCAAAGAAACAACAGACAAATAAACAACCCATTCAAGCTGTCTTTAAACCAAAAGAACAAAGCAAGCCCATTGTTTTCAAAGAAAAACCTTTGAAACCAATCGCTGTGCCACAAAAACAAACCTTTAATCCAAAACAAAAACCTTTTCAAAAACCGATTCAAAGTCACTTTCAAAAGATAAACTTCAATCTCTCAAGGAACTTTCAGAAACCATCATTTCACCAAATTCAATTTCATCATCAAAGTGTTTTCCAAAATCATCAAAATCCCAGATACAAAGAAATGTCATCAAACAGAACTTCACATATAGGATACTTTTCACAAAAACAGAAATCGTTTCAAATGACAGGTTTTCAAAGACAAATCTTAAATTGGGAAAATCTGATAAGTCAAATCAAGCCTCAACCACTTCGTCCAATTAACAGAAACCATAATGATTTCAGATTATCAAAAACCATTAACAAATCAGGACCCACAATGGTTTGGGTACCTAAACTTTCTGTCTAATTGCAGGCACTTTGTGCTGGAGAGCCCAAGGATGGCACATGGTATATCGATAGTGGCTGCTCCAAGCATATGACAGGAAACCAAAGCTTTCTACGAGACTTCAAACCCACAGAATCCAAACAAGATGTTACTTTTGGAAATAACATGACTGCAAGAATCAAAGGTTATGGAAACATAACAAATGGTCACTTCACCATCAAGAAAGTAGCCTATGTTGACGGCCTGAAACACAACCTAATCAGCGTATCACAACTCTGTGACAACAATCATGAAGTTCTTTTCACCAAACAACGAAGCATAATCACAGATGCCAAGACCAAAGCCATTCTAGTTAATTCTGATCGTCTAGGCAACATGTATCCACTAGATATGGACCTTATCTATGGAAAACCAGACATCTGTCTCTTGTCCAAAGCTTCTGCTGATATTAGTTGGTTGTGGCATCGTCGTCTTTCCCATCTCAATTTCGGCTACATCAACAAGTTGATTGCAAATGATCTTGTTCGCGGACTGCCACTTCTGAAACTTGATAATGAAACTCTTTGTGCAGCTTGTGAAGGAGGAAAACTGTCTAAATCCTCTCATAAAAGCATTCCTGAATCTAGTGTATCCGAACCACTAGAATTACTGCACATTGATCTTTGCGGCCCTGCAAAAACCCAAAGCATAAAAGGGAAGAAATACATCCTTGTTATTATTGATGATTACTCACGCTTTACTTGGGTTTTCTTTTTAAGGCTAAAGTCAGAAGCACCTGAAGAAATAATCAACTTCATCAAACAGATTGAATTAAAGCTCAAACAACCCGTTCGAAGAATCCGAAGTGATAATGGTTAGAGTTCAAAAACATAACTCTAGACTCATTTCTCAAAAACAAAGGCATCGAACACAACTTCTCAGCCCCTTATACTCCTCAACAAAACGGCATTGTTGAAAGAAAGAACCGAACTTTGTGCGAAGCTGCAAGATCAATGCTTATCTTTGCTGATCTACCACAATACTTCTGGGCAGAAGCAATAGCCACAACTTGCTACACTCAAAATCGTTCTTTAATCCATAAACAACTTCATAAAACACCATATGAAGTCATTAACAACCGAAAACCAAACATCAAATTCTTTCATATTTTTGGTTGTCGATGCTTCATAAAGAATAACAAATATCACCTTTCAAAATTTGATCAAGATCAGACGAAGGAATTTTCCTTGGTTACTCCTTTACCTCAGCTGCTTATCGAGTACTGAATAAACGTACTAGAGTAATTGAAAAAAGTACCGATATTCATTTCGATGAATTTTATGTCAGGAAATTGGATCGTAAACATTTTGGTTCTAAAATGATCGATAATATTTTTCAAAATCCAATTCAACAAATACCTTCTACGGACATAGAAATTGATCTTGATTTACTTTTTGAACAACCCAAAACCGCTTATAATTCTGAATTTCTAACATCTTCTACTTTTCCTACAGGAAACTCCGATGCAGAAACTTCACAATCAAACCAAGAAAATACAGATCAAGTCGAGGGGGAATTACCAACACAAAATTCCTCTTTGAACACTCCCAATCCACCTGTTCAAAATGATCCCAGTGCATCATCTATGGGGGAACCTTCATTACCTCATTCTCACCCTATAATCCAAAAAGACATATCCGACAACAACCAAAATCTATTCCCAACAGAATCACCTGACCAAGAAGAACAATGGGACATAGAAACAACAATCGAAATACCTGAAAAAACTCGCCTAAACAAATGGACCAGGAATCATCCTGCAAACCAAATCATAGGAGATCCCAATTCTGGTATTCAAACAAGAGCCGCTACCTCAAATGAATGTTTATACGGAGCATTCTTATCCATGACCGAACCCAAAACCATCCATTCAGCTCTCAAAGATCCAGACTGGGTCAAAGCCATGCAAGAAGAACTAGCTGAATTCGAAAGAAACCAAGTATGGGATCTTGTTCCTACTCCTCCCGATGTTACTGTAGTAGGTTCAAGATGGGTTTTCAGAAACAAAACAGATGATCAAGGCATAGTCTGTCGAAACAAAGCAAGACTTGTCGTCAAGGGCTATTCACAACAAGAAGGAATCGACTACGATGAAACTTATGCTCCAGTTGCAAGACTCGAAGCCATTCGTATCTTTCTAGCATATGCAGCACACAAGAACTTCAAAGTATTCCAAATGGATGTAAAATGTGCATTTTTACATGGAGAGATTGATCGCGATGTGTATATTCAATAACCTCCAGGTTTTGAAGATCCACAGTTCCCAAATCACAGTTTTAAGTTACAAAAAGCAGTTTATGGCGTAAAACAAGCACCTCGAGCCTAGTATTCAACATTGTCAACATTTCTAGAAGAATCAGGATTCAAAAGAGGTTCAATTGATCAAACTCTCTTTCGTTAAATTTTTAATAAGCATCTGTTAATCGTTCAAATATATGTCGATGACATTATTTTCGGTTCTACTGATGAATCTTTGAGTGTCAAGTTTGCAGATTTAATGACGAGAAAATTTGAGATGAGCATGATAGGAGAAATGACTACTTTTCTTGGACTTCAAGTCAAACAATCATCAGATGGAATTTTCATCAATCAAGAAAATTATGTCAAAAATCTTCTAACTCGTTTTTCTCTTGACAAATCAAATACAGCAAAAACCCCAATGGCCTTTGGTTACAAATTAGATGCAGACTTAAATGGCAAGCCTGTCGATCAAAAGAAATATCGAGGAATGATAGGATCACTCCTATACCTCACAGCCACCAGACCCGACATCATGTTTTCTACATGTGTCTGTGCCAGATACCAAGCCAATCCTATGGAATCTCATGCTATAGCTGTAAAAAGAATTTTTAAATATCTTAAAGGAACTCCATCTCTTGGCCTTTGGTATCCAGCTAACTCTGATTTTCAGCTTAACGCCTTCACCGACTCCGACTATAGAGGATGCAGACTAGACAGAAAAAGCACATCTGGTTCTTGTCAATTTCTAGGAGGCAGACTGGTAAGTTGGACTTCAAAGAAACAATCATGCGTGTCCACTTCAACTGCAGAAGCTGAATATGTAGCCGCCGCAAGCTGCTGTTCACAAGTCATGTGGATGCAAACTCAATTACGTGACTATGGCTACAAAGTCTCACAAATTCCAATATTTTGTGACTCAACCAGCGCTATTGCCATTTCTCACAATCCCGTGCACCATTCCATGACAAAGCACATCGACATTCGATATCACTTCATCAAAGACAACATTCAAAAGGGTCATATCGAATTGCACTTCATAAACACCGAATATCAAATTGCCGATGTCTTTACTAAGGCTTTAGACGAAACCAAGTTTCAATACTTCCTAGGCCGTCTAGGAATGTTGAATCCAGATAACATTCATCCCTAATCTCTTACATTTTGTTTGTACAAAAGAGTGTTTACTTTCAGTCAAATAACCAAAATTTTCCAAAAACATTCAAATAACCAAAATCTTCCAAAAACATTCAAATAACCAAAATTTTCCAAAAACATCCACATAATCAAAAATCACAAAAAAATTAGGATAAAGTTTTATCTTTTAAAATCTTTATAAAACCATGTGATTAACATCTTCTTGACTAAATTTTCAAATACTTATGCTCGATGAATGTTCTCAGTTATATTAATTCTTAAATTAAAGTGAAGGTTCAAATCTCAAAATTTTCGTTATGAACATTCTCCTATTCCCTTTGAATTTATTTCAATTATAACGATTTTATCTATTAAGGGACATAAGATCAGGAGATTCAGATGAAAACCAAACCCATGTGAGAATTTGTGCCTCGTCTTTAACTGCTAAGTAAAATTCATTTCTGTGAGCAAAGGTGTTTTCATTATGACTTATAGGATTTATACTCTTATACCGTGATGCTAGTCTCATTTTTGCTTAGATATCAAGATGACCAGGGACGATACAATCATTTTCTTATATATTAGACAAACTGTCTTTTATATCACCTATCCCTATCCTCAATCAAACCACTTCAAAGAAAAGCTTCATCATCTGGCATAACAAATCTGACAAATGAAGAAACGACAAAGTCACATCCAACAAATGCCGTCAACAAATCACAATTGGTAACCACATCAGATATCTTTTCACAAATCAAGAAAAGATAAAGACAAAGGTGAACACTTCACCAAAGAAAAGGAAGATTTACAACAACAATCAATCAAGACAGACATCTCTCAAAATTTTCCAAACAAACAGATTCTCAAATGCTTTATCAAATATAGCTGTTAAAACCAAAGATTTACCGGGATACTGTAGCCTTCATAATTGAATATTCTTAGTTGCAAACTGCACTATGAATATTTCTAAAACCCTCTACATGTACTTCCCGACGGAGAGAGAGTGAACATCAATGGCATGAATGAAGAAACCCTCTGAGTAATGCCGAAACCAGTCTTATGTGATTGATTATCTAATATGAAGACCAAGTGACTAAAGTATATAGGTATAAATCCACATTAAGCATAAGTCAACACCTTCAAACTGAGAGATATCACTCATCTTTAGTGATTATACACCAGTTCTGCACCCAGAACAAACAAACACCTCAGTCAAGTATGAGCTATACATATGAGAAGTTCATCTGAATCGACCTATTAAGATCACTTGTCGTCTTTATAAATGTTATAAAATCTTAAGGAATATTATGAAAGTACATATACAAAAACCTTTTGATAATTTAACATGAAACCTTGATTCAGAAACGAATATTCTTGACAAACATTTTTCAAAACATAAGTAAAATCTAGTCACACTTTTTCAAAACAAGTGATATGGTTTTATAAATATTTTATCCAAATTACAAGAATTTTCAAACCTTACCTTTTAATCTGTTCTTATTTCAGTAATGATCACATAGGGGGAAATTGTTGAAAAATATATTTTTGTATGTGACAATTACTGAAATAAGATGAACTGTTATTATCTAACAAATATTATCAGTTTATTTCAGATTGCGTGAATTCGAGATCAAAAACAAGAATAAATCAAGACCCGAGAAACTTTGAGAAAACATCCAAACCTGAGGAAGTAACGCTACAAACCAAAGAGCAAAATACAAAATATCACACTGCTACAGCAATCACGACGTGACAGACCCTATGGTCGCGACGTGAAGAGAAGAACAAAGACAGAAGTCCAGATCGCTACAGCGATCGCGACGCGACGGAGGAGACGGTCGCGACGCGAAGACCTCCAACGCGACACCACCAACCTTCTAATCGCGAGACTACCAACCCAACGCACTAACCAGTGGCCGACCAAAAGCACTCGACAGCCGCACCTTCGCGACGTGACGGCATGGCCGGTCGCGACGCGATCCCTGTTCTTCAGCAAGTATAAATTGAAGCTCACCTCTTGCCATTCCAAAAAACTAACACACAACACATATATCAACTAAGCTCCATACACTCTTACCCACGACCAGAAACCTCAAGACTCTCAAATCTTTGCATTTGGCAACAAGAATCAAACCGCACAACCGCAAGAAACAAGATATCTACCCGACACCAAAACTTCAAACCTCTAAACAACCTCTACCCGACACCAAACTTCAAACCTCCAAACAACCTCTAACCGAGACCAAATATCACCAAAACCTCATCCTACCGAGCAAAGAACAAGAATCGAAGCTTCAAAGAAAATCGCCATATTCATCTACTATCGATAAGTTCTTTTGAAATTATCTGTGTTATTATTGATTTATTCAAACTGTTATAAATCAACTGTACTAAATTCCAAGACATACAAGTTGAACCAAGACAACGAAAACATATGTGGACTGTATTTAACCGAGACATCTAACTTCTAACCTTTTTTATTTATTGTAAAAACACTTTATCGTTGATAATGGCGTTTATTACATCTAACCTCTAACTTCTAACATTTACTTTATTTACCGCTTTCTGTCTATTTAAATACTGTCTAGTTTAGATTTACCGTTTTATTTTATTCCGCAACTCTTATTTATTCCGCATATTATAGATTACATACATATATGTCACACAGTAATAGGCTTAAAAACCTTATTCGTGGAGATCAGTTATTGTATTTTCAACAAAGATGATTTTGCTCAAGAACCCTAAGTCATGGGTTTGAAAGTTCAGATGGTTTAGATGAATCTAATATGTTAGAAATGATGAAATGAACATGTAGTGGTTGCCAATTAGATGAAAATGAAGTTTTGGTGCAACAATTGTGAAATGGGTTTTTAGCCATGAACCCTAGAAATGGGTTTATGAGCTAGAACTAATTTCATATGATTCTTATGGTCTTGTTAAGTCCAACATGATAAAAAATGATACAAGAAATCAGTTTCAAACTTAAAAATCCAACAAAACGATTTTTAGTGAAAAAGTTGAGTTTTCGGAAGAACTTTCAAGAATTTAAAGAAGATTCGATGTTTTTGTGGATCAAAATTAGATATAAGTTGGTATTTAGGGCCTAAGAATGACCCTAAACCAATTAAGTTAAGTATTAAGAGCTTAATGGGGTGAATGGTGGAGCTGCAGTTTGAAAAATCGCCAAATATAGCAATCTACTATAGATCGCGACCCGACCACAAGGGTAATCGTGACCCGATCTCGCGGCAGGAAGCCTGATCAGCTTCTGTCCAATTTTGAGTTTTAAACTCGATGCCAAGCTTGTCCGTTTGGTCTGTAACTCATACCATAGCCTTAAAATGGTATGAAAACATATGGAAAATTGTTAAATTCGTAATCCGACCTTGCGGAAAAATCACTGTAGCGGCAGTGACCAAACTTCAAGTTTATGTCAAAACTTGATTTTTGGAATTTGAGCTAGACTTGTCCAATTAACTCCAAATTTGAAACACAAGTCTAATATAACATAAGACTTCATGGAAAAGTGTCGGAACTGAAATACGACCCCTCGGGGGTACTGTAGCAAAATACGCATATTTCGGAGAAAATTATAAAATGAGTTTATTAATGGTTATCTATTTAGTATGACCTGAAGTTGAATTGTATGAGACCTTAGAACTATAGAGTTAGTTGTATTATGTCTTTATATACGTGATACTTGTGTAGGTGGTGCTTCAAACATTGTTGAGCACGGAAAAGGGAAAGGTGTACGAGAAGCCTAGTGACTTATTGCTTCACCAAGGTGAGTTTTATGAGGATTTCTCTAGTACATAGTAAAATGATATTTTCAGAAAAATAAGATTTCCAAATGTTTGCAAATACTAAAGTTTGGAAAATAGTTTTTAAAGTAGCTCTATACAAGGGCTAAGTGTTTCAAGCAGATTTTTAAGAAGTATAGTTTGCAAAGTATTTTGAAAGAAGTTCCTTATGTGAACTAAGATGTCAAAATCAGTTTTGAAAGTATTTTCAGTAAAGAGTTATAAAGTGTATGAGTATGAGTTATTTATAAATTGTGTCCCATTTTGACCAATTTGAGATGTAATGAGATAAGAATTAAAGAAAGAAAGAAGCAAGAGCCAGTTGTCCGGACTAGGATCACCCACATAATCGGGGGATCAGAAGACACTACTGGGATGGTACCTCCCGTCGCGAAGTAGTTGTCTAGCTTAGTATACCCTTGTGCTTGAATCCGTTCCAAGTCACAAAGGGGAGACAGAATGAGCATAACCTAGCGGGGGGATATGTTCTATCCCGCGAGGGGAGCTAGTAGAATGAATAAAAGTAAACTAATTCATGAGTTTCACTTGGTCACTAGAAAACAAGAAAGAAAGCAGTTTTGAGAAAGAAAGTATTTAAAAGAGTTTCAAAGTAAAGAAGAAAAGAAATTTTGAGATTTGTGACATAAACCAGTTCTAAGCAGTTTACTTGTAATATTTCAAGTTTTGGTACAGAAAAGTTTTGGGTCTAAACCCGTATTACTCACGAGGCTTTATGTCTCACGTATATTTTTTTAAATGCTATGTACTTAGGTGAAAGGAGCAGAAGTTGAAGTGGGACCAGTGTGTATACAGTAAGTTTAAATTATGGTTTTCTGTACCGAGTCTGTAATATCCCCTTGAGAATAAAGTTTGTAAAAAAAAAATTTAAGTGACTACTTCATAGTCACGAGTTTGTAAAATATTTTGTAATATAAACTGTATTTGAATACGGCTTAAAAAGGGGTGTTACAGTTTTGGTATCAGAGCCAGGTTTAAGCGAATTAGGTTGGAATACCATCCTAGGCTTAAACTAGCAAGAGTAGTAGTAAGGTGCATTAGTAATGTAGAGGTACACTCAGACCTATAGAAGTTATAGAGTGAGTATGACTGCTATAAAAGTGCAGTCAAGATAGGGAGATAACATGCTACCGCTTACGATGGTTGTTTATCTACTTATGTTTCAATGTATGCAATGGTTGTGATACTATGATTCGTTCCACCATCCGACGATTCCGCCATCGTGGTTTGGGGGTGTGACAGATGGGTATCAGAGCAATTGTCTATAGCGAACTAAGTTTACTCTTCCATGTAAGAAATACAACTATAGATATGGGGACTTATACCTCTGCTAAAAATTTTAAACATACAATAATACTTTTAGAATATAATGATATTCGTATAAAAGTATACATATACAAACAGAGATAGTATCACAATACAAGAACGTTAGAGTTTAAGTTGAAAATTATGATTAGTCTTAGTATAATATGTTATCAAATCATGGAAAGACGTAGCCTGATCAACTACGTTTAACTACGGTTTGACGGACATATAACTAAGTGTGGGCATAATGGACAACGGAGTAAAAACTCGGAAATCATATAGTAACTAGTAACCACGTTAATGTTTGACATAAATACTTCGATAAGTATTACTTACTATTAAGAGCCACTATTGACAATCCTAAGTCGACACTAGTATCAACATTATCGCAATACCTCTTTATCGTCTGTGTACCTGAGTTACAACTAAGGAAAAAGGTTCTGATGCTGGCAAGGGCGGCAACAGGAGCCACACATTAAGGGACGGTTAAGTCGCCATGAGTAGTCACGACTTGAAAACCATTGGTGAGTATTCCCGATATGACTCACGAGGAGACACATAAGATTATATCATAGTTGAACGATACATAAGACCTTCCTTTTACGCTACGATTCCAGCCTTAGGATTGTTTCCATCTCGAGCTTAAGAATTAAGCTAGGATATCTCTTGATTCTAAACATTCTCTTTGGGGATGCATATCCGACCATCTTTACTTCGTGTATCGTAATTCAATTCTCACAACCGCGTCCCCTTATGTCAAAATCTCTAAGTTTTAGTTCAAGGTCCTCAAAAACACGAGTGATATTCTCTAGTGTACCATCATCTTACACTTTCCATATTATTCACATGTTTTTGGAACAATATCCGACCTTACACTTTTCATTCCCGGTTCAACTTCGCACTTCGTCGACACACGGAAATTTCCTATAACTTTGATTTATCCTTCGACCCATATCGTTTCACACATTTGTTTGAGTCCTTCTGACATTACTGGCATCCTTATTGTCATCAAGGATTACATCCGCTAACACCACACGTCAAACCTATAACATAACCGTTGACTCTATAGAAGGTACGAAATTGCATTCACACCATCAAACGTTGTACAAACAATTCGTCATGTCCTCTATTTTGAGGAAAGTAAGTTTTAAGTGTATGAGTCTCTATCCTCCAAAGGATTATTTTCCCTAGAATCACTAAATTGAGAATGTGCCCATTTTCAATGATCAATACTTTCACACCTTTCTTTAAGGTAGCGTTCTACCTTACGATTTCCAATGAGTCCTAACTCCTAAACTCATATTTTTCTGACTCCTTGCTATTTTCAATTGGATCGACTTAAACAGTCGGATAATTTATCGAAATAATAACAAAAATAGTTCTATATGAGTTCCCTCATTGACGATTTATCATAATGAACTTCGTCATTGTCTTACTACTTCGTGTGGTTACCACAAGAGTACCTTCATTCACTTGGAGTTATGACACATTTTGATAACGGTGCAGTTACTTATCATTCTAAACTCTTCGGACATCATCTAGCTCATGTGGTTTATTTCATCATGAACTTTCACCGTCTTCACTAGAGACAATGACCCTCCCTAAACATATTCTTCGAATATGGTTCCATTGTGGTGAGAGTACCCGCAACAGTAATTGTAGCTCTAGAAATCCTCGATCATTTCGTAAATTGTTTTGTAGACGACACTTTGAATAGTCTTTACTTCTAGAGACACACTAAAACTTCGCTGCCGGTCCGTAGTGTGTACCTTTAGGAAAACTTACCGAATAATGAAACCCTCATTGTGTGTATAAGTACCATTAAAGTTGTATACTGTAGGAAATTGAATGGTCTGAGAATACCCGATTTGGCCTTATTGCATGTTCCTTATTTGGTTGTTGCCCTAAGGTAGGATCTATTATTCGAAGGCCTATTTAATTCTACGCTGTATATAGCTGTGAAATTGTGTAACAACTCGTCAGCATTGGATGAAATTCCGTCATAGTATAGTAGTAGGATGGGATTCCTATGCTTTCATAGCCCACGTCATGGATAGCATAAGGAAATGAAGGAAATTGCAGACATACCAGAAGTCCGTGACTATCCTGATGTGTTTCCAGAAGATCTTCCAGGGATACCACCAACACGACAGGTCGAGTCCAGAATCAACTCGATCCCGAGAGCAACCCTAGTAGCAAAGTCTCCATACAGACTGGCCCAACAGAGATGCAGGAGCTATCTAGTCAACTACACGAACTACTAGAAAAAGGATTCATTAGACCAAGCTTCTCCCCTTGGGGAGCACCGGTTTTATCTGCGGAAAGAAGGATGGGTCCTTTAGAATGTGTATTGGCTATAGAGAATTGAACAAGTTGACTGTCAAGTACAGATACCCACTTCCAAGAATTGATAACCTATTCGATCAGTTACAAGGATCTATTACTTTTCAAAAATCTATTTGAGGTCTGGGTATCATCAACTTAGAGTTCAAGAAGATGACATTCCGAAGACAACGTTTAGAACACATTATGGTCATTACGAATTTGTCGTGATGCCATTCAGATTAACCAATGCCCCCGCATTATTCATGTATCTTATGAACCAAGTATGCAGACCATTCTTAGACGAATTCGTGATTGTATTTATCGATGATATATTGATATATTCACGAAACGAAGAAGAACACGGTCAAGACCTGCGTTTAATCTTGGAAGTACTCAGAAAAGAGAAATTGTATGCCAAATTTACAAAATGCGAATTCTGGATACGAAAGGTAGACTTCTTGGGCCATATGGTTAGCCAAGAAGGGATTCATGTCGATCCATCCAATATCAAAGCAATAGAAAATTGGGAGATACCAAGAACCCTGACTGAGATACGTCAATTTTTGGGTCTTGCTGGTTACTACCGAAGATTCATCAAGAACTTCTCCAAGATAGTGAAACCTATCACAGCATTGACATAGAAAGGTGTCAGTTTCGACTAGGAAGACAAACAAGAGGTTACCTTTCAGACACTAAAGCAAATGCTGTGCAGCACGCCAATCCTATCTCTTCCAGAAGGCATGGGAGATTTTGTTGTGTATTATAACGCATCAAAACAAGGTTTAGGATGCGTGCTCATACAAAGAGAGAAAGTCATTGCTTATGCTTCTAGACAACTCAAGCCTCACGAGGTCAACTACATCACTCACGACCTTGAGTTAGGAGTCGTGGTATTCACGCTGAAGATATGGAGACATCACCTCTACGGAACAAAGTGTACGATTTTCATAGACCACAAGAGTCTCCAGCACATCCTCAACTAGAAAGAATTCAACATAAGGCAACGGAGATGGTTCGAGTTACTAAACGACTACGAATGTGATATTCGTTATCACCCAAGCAAAGCAAACGTGGTAGCAGATGCTTTGAGCCAGAAGGAATACTCAGGACGTCGAGTAAAGTCACTATCGATTACCATATACTCGCACCTTCCTACCCAAATCAGGGATGCTCAGCTTGAGGCCCTGAAACCAGAGATCGTCACAAGTGAAGCTCTTTGGGAATGAACAAAACTTTCGAACTCAGGGAGAACGGTACATGATGCTGCATGGACTGAATCTAGACACCAAAGTTCGGTGGCTTCAGAGAGTTGGTCCTAGAAGAGGCTCACAAGACAAGATATTCCGTTCATCTTGGGTTGGACATGGTGTACCTCGACTTGAAGATGCTGTACTGGTGGCCGAACATGAAAGCAGAGATCGCCACCTTCGTAAGCAAATGTTTAACCTGTACAAAGGTTAAGGTGGAACACTAGAAGCCTTTAGGACTATTGCAACAACCGGTAATACCGGAGTGGAAACGGGAACGATTGAAAGTACCTCGTGATCAGTAGAAGAACCACGCAAACAAAAGACGCAAGCCTCTAGAATTCCAAGTGGGTGACCGAGTCATGTTAAAAGTCTTCCCTTGGAAGGGAAGGATACGTTTCGAAAAAGGGGAAAGCTTAACCAAGGCATATAGGACCTTTCGAAATTCTAGCCAGAATTTTGTCCTGTAGCCTACAAGCTTCAGTTACCCCGAAGCTAAGCAAAGTGCATAGCACCTTTCACGTGTCAAATCTCAAGAAATGTCTATCTGATGAAACCTTGGTCATTCCTTTAGACGAGATCGAAGTCAACAAGATCTTGCACATTATAGAGGAACCAGTGGAGATCATGGATACGGAAGTAAGAGAACAAAACAAAGTCGCATTCTGATTGTAAAGGTCCGCTGGAACGCTAAGTGGGAACCCGAGTTTACCTCGGAACGTGAGGATCAAATGAAACAAAAGTACCTCCATTTATCCCCGGAGACCCCCGTAACCAATGCCTAAAACTAAATTTCGGGACGAAATTCCCTTTAACGGGGGGATGATGTGACAACCGTCAAAAATCAGTCAACATAAGTTAACAATAATCAAGAAAAGTCAACTAGAGCGCACATTAGATTAACATGTTGAGGTGTAAACTTCATAATCTTTGTGTTATTTTTGAATATTATAATACTACTTACGCTAGTTGAAATCAATTATCGGGTAAACGCTGTAAATACGGATAATAAACTACAGTAGCGTAAAAATTCGATAATCACGCAAATATTATTTTGGTATTAATAATATCCATAACACGATGTATTCGTGCTCACGAATCCGTAGACGTATAGAACGTCGAAAACGGAGTTCGCATGTGAAAGTTACAACAATTCAATCGTTGGGAACAATAAACGTACACAGGAATTGGGCATTAAAATGCATTACGTGGTGCCTTAAACATTAAATATGCAATAACGGAACACATATTATGAAGCGTAATATGGTCTAGTATTTAATTTCAAAGCCCGATTAATTTTCCGGTAAAATGCCAAATATTGCATATTCGGAAGAATACCGCGCTTAAACGCGTATATCTTCGCCTAACGAATTATGAATCAACCTAAATAGATGTTTACTAATATTTTTATGTATAATATTGATTTTTATACTTATTAGTAATTATATCTCCGGAAACTTATAAAAATACGCAAAATGTTTTACCGCGTTTTATAAAAACAGCAAGATTTATATAATACTTGCGTATTATTTATAAAAGGCTAGAACCCTCACCCTACCCACCCCCCCCCCCATGGCTGGCCATGAAGCCTCCAAGCCACCCTAGACCTAGTTCAAGTCTCTTCCATGGGATACATATCTCATTCTTTAATATAAATTTGTACAAAAATCCATAAAGTAGATTTCCAAAATCCTACACTTCCCATGCAAGATCATCCAACTCTCCTCACCACATCTATAAATTCGACCAAGGAAGGCCTCTCACACCCTCCTTTGATCTCCAACTTCATTTGCTCTCATTTTTTCTAAAATCATCAAGAACTTCCAAGTGGTTTCAAGCCTTTCAAAGGGTTTTTCAAGAAGATCTTGGTAAGTTCATGTATATTCCAAGTTTCCAATGTCATTTGTATCATCATTCTTGGTTTTTCTTCTATTCACATTCTTGATCTTGAACCATAGACCATCTTGAAGATCAAGTCATCTCCAAGTTGCTAAGCTTTGGTCTTTTCTTCTCCAACTCAAGATTTGCTTCAAGGGTGAGTTCATACCCCTCATTTTCACTTTTATCCAAGTTTTAGGAGGAGAATACAAGTTTAACCATAAATATGATGTATTTATGAAAAGTTTATGATATGTTCTTGAAATATGATGTGTTCATAGTTTAGTCATCTTATTATAAAATGATTGGCACAAAAAAAATGGATTTTGGTAAACTATAATACACTTTTAGTTTAAGGAAATAACCATCTAGACGTTTACACATATTTGTTACCAACAAAACCTTATAGTTTATGTTATTGACAAAATGGTCATGGAAATGATAATTTATATGAATATTTGACAAAGGATGTGAAAATACACTTATTAAAATGGTCTAAGTAAACAAGATGTCACTATCTTTATGTCAAAACTACTATTTAGTAAAAAGATTGTTATTACGACGTAATAATGACTTTTGGACTTATAACGTCATAATAAGTTTTGGAAATGTTATTTTATAAAGAAGTTGGAATTTAAAACGAAAAGAACTATATTTTTAGTAATGAGTACAAGAATGACCATTTAGAAAAATCACTATTATTTCCTATAAAATGATGAGGTTTAAAAAGTGTTGTCATCACTTAAATAAAATGACTAAAATAAACTTCTTACCATGATATATTGTATGAACTTTAAAACTATCTTTGACATATATATATTTAGTATATTAGATGTAAGAAATCGTATATTTCAACTCCTTGACATCTTTTAGATCTAAATATATCAAAACGACGGGAAACATATATGTAAATTATAAATGATATAAT